>PVIA01000038.1:652671-801670 GCA_004024845.1 Tonatia bakeri
AGGCAATGTGACACATACCTACCATACATTGGTCAGGAATGAATGGATTAATTAGTTTGTTTCTTTTGGACTTGCAACCAAAGTACCTGAATTGTTTTTATTGGCAATTGCTTTTTTGTTTTATTGCAATTTAAAAATAATTGCTACTGATTGGAGATCATTGCTTCCTTTACCTTTTAACTTTAATTCTGTGGTAGCCAGCAAGTTTCTACTGATAGATATTCCAACAGACTTCTTCCAAGAGACCATTCCTTGAGTGGAATCTGCATGTCTGTACATGATTTTATCTTAGCTTCTAGAAGTTCCCTTCAGGTGATGTCAGTATCTTCCTTTCTTTGTGAGGGAAGTAAAACACTGATTTAAGTGTATTAATTCTCTAAATAGCCTTATTTTATAGTAGACACTCAAATTTGCAAGGAATAGAAGTTTTCTCAAGGAAAAGCCATGAGAACCAAACTGAAGGCATTGAGGGAAGAGGAAGCCCAAGGCAGGAGTGCAATGTCTGACCTCTTTCCCCTCCTCTGACAAGCTGACAGTTGCCACTTGTGCTCCTCTCACAGGTCACTCATTCTTTCCTCTTAAGGTGGGGACTGGCTAAGGAGGTGAAATCTGCCATGGGTGGGGAGATTGGGTGGCCTGAGATATTCAGCTTTCCAAATTTATACAAAGGAGCCCTGCAAAGTCTTCATAGGACATGCCAGCCGCTCCCATGGGAAAGGAAGCGAAAGGTTCTTTCTAGGCCACCTCGCTCTGTGGAATCCCCTCTTCTACTTGCCGCCCTCACTCCCTGTTCTCCAGGTCCCGAGTGCTCCCATAACATCCTTAGAGTGTGTGAAATTGTCCTTTCTGCTCAGGGTTGGCACCTCCAATAATGCTGTCACTGATTTTTGCTCCAGAGTGGTCCTGCCCTCCATGTCACCAGCGTGCCCCCTTTCGGGTAGACTGCAGTGCTATGTTTGATGTGACCAAAGTAACTCACACCAAGGCCTGAAAGATAGATTCAGGGTAGAGTGGAGGTGGGGAACTTGCATTTACCAGGAAGTTATCACCACTATTATTTTAAGACATGATTTCTCTGTGGGTACCTTATATGAAGAAGCTGCTGTGATGTGCAGTTTTTTACTGCAGGGTTCTTCAAAAAGGCAATGGATACAAATGGGGTCAGGGCAGATGCATAACTGGGTTAAGCAAGCAGAGGTGACAAATAGGTAGGGTGGGGACTGATGACTTCACATTAAACAAGGACAGCTGGGCACTGTTTGTGTCACACCATTTCCAAATTATGCAAAGGAGCCTCGCAAAGCACCCTACTGCCTTTCTCACCCCCTCGAATGACCATTGAGGAAAATGTGTGGAATCTGTACTGTTCTGCAGCCCAGGGCTGCCCTGACTGTGCGCCCATCGTGACTGCCCTCCCAGCGCTCCCCCAAGATGTGAAGGAAGAGAGACTTTTCTTAGAAGAGAGGCTTGGAATGCTGAGTCAAAGTCGCCCTGTGCGGATCACATATGTTTCTTCCAACACTTTCTCACATTTTTACTATTTCAGAATCAAAATTCTCTGTGAGTATGAAAATAAAGTGGCTTTACACACCTCTCTGGAGAAACATGTAAAAGGAGTGACAGTGACCGAACTTTATCATGATCAGTTTAAATTAAAATATTTCTAAATAAAAATTTAGTCGATATTCATTTATACTCCAGCTCTGTGTCTAATTTTTAAAAACACAAACACATAAATAACTTAGTGTTTGCAACACTCAATCAAATTATCCAGAATACTCAAATATCTCCATTTCTTAACTGCCGTAGAATTAGTGCTTGATTTATTAAATAGAAGACACTAGTTGAATTAAGAATGATAATTGATTTTTTTGTTCCAGGAAGAGTTGATTCCTATTAAATATCCCATACAAAACTTAATGTAAACTGGAATTTGCAGAAATGGGAATACATAAGTGTATGTTTGGCTTTTCCATTAATTTACTGTGAACTTCTATTTGTGAAATTTTGCTGCAGTTTCATAATCTAGCAAAGTAATCAATTCCAAATGTGTTCAAATATAGATTAAAAAATATCCTGTCCCAGCAGTCTGGCTGAGTTGGTTGGAGTGTCATCCCGTAAACCAAAAGGTTGCAGGTTCAATTCCTGGTCAGGGCACATACTTAGGTTGCAAGCTCTAGCCCCTTTGGGGCACCTGTGGGAGACAACTGATAAATGTCTCTCTCATTGATGTTCTCTCTCTCTCCCTTGCTTTTACTGTCTTCAGGTGAGGATTTAAATTACATATATATACAAACACATACACACACATATAGTGCCCTATTTGTAAATACAAACACTTTTTTTTATAGCGAACTTTAAAAAAATACATATTAAGAAATCAGGGGTTAAGCCTAATTAGTTTTACTTTATATCTTCCTGCCCACACAGACAGGGGAAAGGAAAGGAAAGCAAATCATAGTCTCCTTCATTTCCTTCATTTGAAAGAAAGTACACACACAAACCAACGACAGTGTAATCAACCACCTTCAATGAACTCAAACGTGTCAATGCGTGAGGCATAGCCTGGGAAAACCAAGAATCATATTAAATTAGGAAAAGAGACAGACAGAAAAATATAAATGTCACTTATAGGCCATAAGAAAGGATTAAGATCACAAAAAATTATATTATAAGCCTATCAATTTTCCATTTTAGACCTCACTCCATGATAGTGACAGACTACTAGCTAGCCTTTAATTAGATAACTGAAGTAGATGGAATGCAGTAGAGATGAAAGAAATGATTCTTAAATGTTCTTGACCTTTTCTGACATGTGTGATTTTTCCCCCAAATACTCCATACTTGTATCATCAGCTTTTTGGGGAGGTTTTGATTTTATCTATTCCTATTTTTTTGGTAATCAATTAAACGTGTAACTTCACATAACTTTTATGTCCTTATAAAACTTCACATATAAATAAATTCCTCAAACGAGAAAGACCCAGATTTGTTTTAAGCCTGGGACAAGAGGTGTGCCACCAAATTCAGAGTGCTGGAATGATCTCACCTCCATCCTCCATGAGAGCAGAAGTCCACTGGGCCTGGTGGAGATCGTCTTAATTTACTCACTGACCTCTTGCCTGAGTAGCCTGAAGTCAGACCAGGTTCTGCTCTAGCTCATGTCCTCATTGGGAGTCCTTATTAAATTGGGACTATGTTGCCTGGTGCTAATGAAATCCACATGGGTTGCTCCAGGTTCAGCACTTTCCCCTTCTTGTTTTCTGTTTCAGCCTTCGCACAGGCTGCCCCTCTGGTGAGAAGTCCCAGGGCATGTTCCCTACCCAGCTTAGCGGAGGTTGGTAAGGAGAAATAAGTCAATTAATAGCACATGTTAGAAATCACCACCAAGCTACCAATATCGAGGGAATTTCAGGGGAAAAGGGGAAGGGTTTACAGGAACGAAGTTAAAAGACACATGGATAAAAACTAGGGGGAGGGTGGTAATGGGAGGGAAGATGAGAGGGGGGTGGGTGGGCTTGATTGGGAGTAAAGGGGAGAAAACTGTAGTTGAACAATCATTAAAATAAAAAAAAATGTTAAAAAAAAAGAAATTTTCCCATAGCAGTGACAAAGGTAGGCAACAGAGGACGATGGAGGGCAGAAGAAGGGTGACATGAGAGGGACACAGTGCTGTCGGCAGTAGTACAGAGTGGACCTAGTTAACATTTATGGGATGATTACTGAGTTAGGCTGTGGGCTGAGGATTTCACTTCTTTTTTTTACGTATTCTTTTTTTTAAGATTTTTTATTTCTTTATTTTAGAGAGGGAAGGGAGGGAGAAAGAGAGAGAGAGAGAGAGAAACATCAATGTGCGGTTGCTGGGGGCCGTGGCCTGCCACCCAGGCATCTGCCCTGACTGGGAATGGAACCTGTGATGCTTTGGTTTGCAGCCTGCGCTCAATCCACTGAGCTATGCCAGCCAGGGCCTGGATTTTACTTCTTTATTTTATTTAATCCTCAGAAGACTCAGGAAAGGTAAATACTAATAATATTCCTGTTTTACCAATGAGGAAACAGATGCAGAGTGATGAGGTGACTTGTTTAAATAGTGGGGGAAAAAAGAGATTTGTATAGCGTCAAACTAGCAGATCTAATTTGCTTAATATAGGTCTTAAAATTCAGTGCAATAAAATCATTTAGTTATCTCTTTCTGAATGATATAGAACTTGAAGATTTTAGAATTCTCTGAACCTCAAATTAGAACTAGACATTAAAATAACCAGTGACCTTTTCTGTTTTCTAGATTTGTGTAAAGTAAAATTTTTACTTCACATTAAACTTTTCCAAAGTCATGCATCATCTATGTGGTGAACCCAAGATTAGGATCCAGATATGCCTGGCTACAAAACCCATAATCATTACCTTTATGGTCTGTCTTTTAAATTCAAATAAAACAACACATAAGTAAAAGATATTAAAAAGAGTAAAAATTTTTTTTAATTAAATTGTATTTATTGTCCTAATAGTGCACTGAGGCCTCCTCAGAGATGGCCTCCTGTGATGTGGCTAAGACCTGAGCAAGGTGGGTTATTGAGTCCCACTCACAGTGATCTCAGACATCTGAGCATGGCTGAAGGGTGCTTGTGTCCTTCTGAAAAGAAGAGCACCCAGAAGTCTCAGGGCAGAGTTGGAACACCTTGCTGGCTCTTCATTCTTCACAGCTACCATTCCTTGGGAGGCAAGGGGAGTGCAGATGTGATGCTCATACTGCCTTGGCCCTTGGCTCTGCAGGTACCTGAGCTTTGAAAGTAGTTTCTGTATTCACCTGGAGACTTTGGTGGTTAACTGTTGGCCAAGCAGCCTAATTAGGATGCAGGTGGGCTTCCAGGCCTCAACAAGTTTTCTTTCACAGTGGATGCCCTGAGGAGAAAGGAGGAGTTCTCGGTATGGCCTCATTGTTTGAGCCTGCCATGCAGTGCAGGTGCCCTGCTGGGGAACAATGGATTCCATTGATGGTGTGCGCGCCGGGCACATGCCAAAGCCAACGCATATTGCTGTGGGCAGGTACGGAAGTCAACGGGGAGGCACAGCCAGGTGGGGTTCAGGATCAAAAATGGCCTCCTCCTGACAAAAGTAATCTCGGCCATTCGAGAGCAGACTACCCGCAACACGTTGAGTGGCCTGTCTGTGAGCTTGGACAGACACTTCAGTGCTAAAGCTCTGAATTTATTATGGCAGATGCATCTATTTTTTAGTATCTCTTCCACAAATAGAGGACTCTACGTCTTGAATTTAGAAAATTATATGCACTTTATTTTTAAAGAAGGTATCACTGGAAGACTGTCTTCCTTGCAAAAGAAGAAGAAGAATTCTAGAAACTTGGATGTGTTTAATTTTTTCTGTTTACTGGAAGAAACAGATAAGAGAGTGCAATATATCATGAGATTTTTAAAAAAATCACTGCTGCAGTTTTTGAACAAGGAACTACTGAGTGCCTATTTTCACACGGCTACGCTTTGTCTTCAGGCCTGATTCTTCTAAACCAAAAGTTTCTAAGCAGAGGCACACAGCCATGAAAATATATACAGAAAATCTGGAAGGAAGGGGCCATAGAAATGTATCCCAGCCTTGTCTTGAAACTCTTAAGAGAGAAATCATTGGTTTATTCATCCATTCCTTTATGAAACATTTATTAATCTCACATAAGCTGGCACTATTCAGGCTTTTGATTCTAAGACACAAGTTGTTTGGACTTCTTGCTTTCGAAGTTGTGGAAGATAATTCACCTTTAAGCTGGGGCCATTCTCATTTTGTCCAATCATGTGCCGGAACCATGATTTTCACTCAGGACACAGGAGGAAGCAAGACTGGCTTCCTCCTTCCTATGGGCTTTCTCCTTCCTGGGCCCAGGGAAGCACTTCTAATGTCCTTTCAGCATTTTCTGGTTGGCTAGAACCTAAGAGCAACTCCAGTTCAATAGAAATAAACCAGGCAAGGTGTGATTAAGTGCCCAGCAGAGAGCCAAACTTTGTGGGTGAATTTCTAAAGCTCTCATGGCCCAGTACCCTCATCTGTGAGGTGGGAACAGTAAGGCCCACCTTAAGTGGTGTTATGAGCAATTAAATAACATCATGATTGAATATCACCTGTCCCAGTGTCTGAGACATAACAGAAAGATCGGAAAGGGTGCAAGTTGTTGTTATCAGTTTTGGATATCTTACTTCTTTTTATCCTTCTATAGCTAAATGTATGAACAGCTCTAGGGATTGAAGCTAGACTCTGCTCCCTAAGAGTTTTTGTCCTGTGGAACTTCAAAACACATGTTAATAGACTTTGGTGTCTTAAAAATCTCATCCTGCTACCTGTTTAGCACCATATTCTTGCCTTTCTTCCTCCAGTGCACCTTCCTCGGGCAGTGTCTTAGCCTCACAGTGTATTAATCTCCCCTTGTTGCCCAAATGAGGTAGGAGACAGGAGGATGTGGAAGAAAGGTTTTCCCTTTTCCCTGATTCCCAGCATCACCCTCACTCTAATTCCCTGCTGAGGGAACAGGCTTGTAATTACCTTCAGGAATATTTGAAAACCAACCCCTGGATGTGGGCAGCAGCCAAGCTGAGAAACCCATCTGGTTGTCAGGGCCCCTGGGACAATGTGCCCGGCTCTGTTTGTACTGGCTTCCAGGGAGCCCTTCCAACCTGATGTCCTGCTAAGTGGGCATTGTGGGAAAGTCTGTCTGACCGCCGGCTTCCTGCAGTTGACGTTTGATTGTGTTGAAGGAGGGACCTGAGGATCAGGACACAGATCTGGTCTCTGGGGAGGACATCTGTTGGCATAAGCACCGCCCCTGCTCCCCATTCTTGGAGAAGAGAGGCATAGAGCAGGGAAAAACCTGTGATGTCAGGAACAAACATTGTCCATTCAAACCAAAAATTAGGCTTTTTGGCTTAACTTGAACTGCAGAGCTAACCCAACCCTTGGCTGCCATGGGACAAAGGCCTTTTCTCCAGCTAGGGTCACAAAGAGTGGAATCCAGGTCCCCACAGAGTAAAACAGAACTGTTTCTTCCCCCTTTACTTACAAACCCTTTGGCCCCGAAACACACTCCTCCACGCCTTGCTACCCACTCCTTCTTACTAACATCCTGACCAGGTTTCTGACATTGAGAGTTTGAAACCAGAAATCAATTCACTGCCTTTGACTTACTGGCCTTCCCATAATTTGGTTAAATCTTATAATAGGTAAATGAGTTTTGCTTGGCAGGAGGAAAAAAGGGGTGGAGGCAGGTCATAAGAGGGAGAAAACAAAGTGAAGTTTGTACATGTTCAGTTACCTTGGCCTTACTTAACCAGCTGGGACACCCTGTCCCCTCTTGCCACACTATTTTTCTCCACAGTGCTGGGTGCCAGGCAGCTTCTGGTTCTGTGCTGCTCCTGCTCCTTCCTCTCTTCCTTGTCACTGTCCACGTCACTCCTCACACATTCTACAGCAGGAATGACTGACCAGGGGTGTCTAATCTTTTGGCATCTCTTGGCCACACATTAAATACATTGTGACATCAAGGCACATGTATAAAGGACCCATGGACAAAGACAATGGTGCGGGGGTGGGGGCGGGGATTGAATGTGGGAGGTGGGGGTGGGTAGGGTAGGGAGAGTAATAGGGGAAAATGGGGACAACTGTAATTGAACAACAATGAAAAAAATAAAAGTATTAAGTAAAGAAGAAAAAAGCTAAACATACATTGGGATAAGTAATCACAAAAATATCTCATAATGTTTGAAGTTAATTTACAATTTTGTATTGAGCTGCATTCACAGACATCCTGAGCCCGCATGCGGCCTGTGGGCTGCAGCTCGGGCCCCTGGGTTGCTGCTCTCTTTGCCGCATCCTGTCCACTTTCCCAGAGGTGTTTCCTCATGGCTTGGCCTTCATTTAATTTCAAGATTGGGGAAAAACTATGTAGGGGCAAGATTTAAAGACTGGTAGTATGGCTGGAAAGACATGGTTTGCAGAACCAGATAAATTTGTGTCCTAGCCACAGGTGTTTTCATTAAGTTGCCTAATCATTTCGAGTTTCAATAACCCCATATACAGAGTGAAGATAGTATTGTTTTTCGAAATTATTCATAGCGCTTCTGGCTTGGTGCCATATAGGAGATTCATAAGTCATCAGTGTGATTGTTACTGTAGGGCTGGTCTCTGAGGAGGACGACGAAGGTGGGAGGTGTTCTTACCACAGGTGCCTTTATCTCTCCATTAGGGTTATGTCCTAAGGCTGCTCCGAGCATATCTGGGAGCCAGTGAAAGATGAGAAACAAGCAGAGGGAATAATGTTGCCCTGCTTGGAGTCAATACCAAATGGTGACTGGCTTTACCTCTTGCGGGCACACGTGTTTCATTCACCTGAGCAGACGAGAGGCTCCATGGACTAAGCCTCACTGATAATGGGCAGAATTAGCTGCTGTTTGCTGAGGCTGGTGACTGGCTCTGTGGTTTCCCATGTCTCCTGATGACTCTGCCTTCCACAGGCTACCATTTTCTTTCTACACCAGTGATTCTTGTCCCTGGCTGCACGTGGGTAGTGGAACCAGCTAGTTTTGAAAGTTCCCCAGGTGCATCTACTGTTTGCTCAGAGTTGAGAATCACTGTTTGAGATGCAGTCTGAGCCTGCTGGAGCTTCTTTTGTGGAGGGAAGCAGTTTTGGTTTTCCATGCTTCCAGATGGCTCCCAGATTCCCATGGAAGCTCGATGATAAGCATGCATGTTGCTTCATCTGCATTGTGCTTTAAAACTCTTTATTTACTTTAAAACTTACACACTCCTTTTTCCAACAAACAAGTCTAATTTGGTGTGGTCTCTTCCTCAAAGCAATATATTCCTAGCCTTCCAACTAAAATAAGGTGGGGGTGGGGGAGAGAAAGAATCATTACCTAGTTTCATGTCTGGAACAACAACTGTCAGTAAGTAATTTAGTCAGTATTAAACAAATCAGGGTAAGCTGAGGGGACATTCTGGGGTGATTTTTCCCTTTCTCTGAACTGGTCAGTTGGCTCACGCAGGAAGTCTGACACATAATGATGCAGGCCTTTGTCCCATGAGGTTTCTGTCATCCCAGTTCTTCCCCGAGTTTCTACTTTCATTGCAAACACATAGCTCGGGCATTATCCCATTTTGGGGAAGCTGTATTCTGTATTTGATGCTAAAGAGCTACTGTGAAACCTAGGGTTGGCACAGTGAGTATCAAGGAAAACTGAGGTTGATGGCACTGTTGATACTTTATCTGGGAGGATCAGGTTACCCACCACTGACAAATGTTGAAGTTCTGTCACAGGAAATAGCGACGTGACTGCTTGTGTTAGGTCCAATGAACATACCTAGAACTAAAGGTTAGAAGTTACAAGGAGACCCTTTCGCAGGCAGAAGATGGAATGAATGAGCACACAGCAGAGCATCTCTGGGCCACTCAGTTCAATCAGCTGAAAGTCAGAACAGTAACTGTTGAAGGTGCCAGGGTGTCTGGGGTGCTGGCTACAACAACGACTTTCACCTGGCCAGGCAAACGTACACTACACAGTTGACCTTTGAACAACATGGAGGTTTGGGGCACTGACCCCGCCGTGGCCTGAGAAATCCTCATATAACTTTTGACTCTACAGTTGGCCTTTTGCTTCCATGAATCAACCACTGGAAATCTGCGATTGGGAATCCGCTGTTGGGAGGGTGAACATACTGTTTTCCATCTGCGTTTGGCTGAAACTGTGGATGTGAACCGAAGGATACAAACAGGAGAGTGTATTCGGGGGGAAGCCCACGTGATAGAGGTCTCGTGCAGTTCAAACCCATATTGTTCAAGGGTCAGTGTACACCGAAACCCACGAAGACAGAAAAAGGTAAGAGAATATGCTCAATCCACACCTAAAAGTATCTCAAGTGCCTGTGAGAATTTTTGAAGGAGCTTTAATTATAAGGTGTTTCAGCTGCTATTTTCCACGCCAGTGTGGCTCAGGAAACCAAGCCTCAGTGAAATTAAGTCATTTTCTCTGAGCCTCGTGGTTACTGATGGGCAGAAGCAGCATTTAAGTCAAGATTTGCCTCACCCTCATTTATGATAGCTCTATCCTAGTATCAGTCTTTCTGTTTTGTTTGATTTTTTTTTGTATTTGTTTCTTCACATAATAATTGCACTAAATCTTCAAAAGCTCATTCGAATAAAGTACATATTTTGGGCACTGATTTACCTAGTATTTGCTCTGAGCATCAGGCAGACTTTTCATCTGCTGGGAGGCATGGTAATAAGGGCCATCCATGAGGTGTATTTTCTAAGCGAGTTCATTAAATAATAAACCTAATAATTCCACATTAGCATGTTGTTGGGCTGTGATTCAGTCCCTGCGCCTTAGCGAGCAGAAATAGTCTTTGCACCACCCAGAAGTGCCAGGGTGCTTGTGGGCCACACATGCCTGCGTTCTCGGTCACGCCATGTAGAGCCAGGTCATTTCTGGATCCTGGCTCTGCTACGTCTCAGCTGATGACCTAGAGCAAGGCACGCACACATCTTTTCTAATGGCAGTTTTCTCTCAGGGTGGTTGGAACCGAAAGAGGTAACGCCAGTTAAGTAACTCCTATGCTACAAGCATGGTTTTTCTCCTTCCCTCCCTTCCTTCTTCCTTTCTTCTTCGGCAAATATTAATTTAGCTTCCTCTCTGCATAGGCATTGCACTAAAGGCTGAAGATTCAATAGTGCATTAGACAGAGCTGTTTCTCCTTTGGAATTTAAAGCTCAGTGGGAGGTGGACTGAAAACAAGTAAACAGAACGACGATTGTGAAGAATGCTGTGAGAGAAACAGAAGGTGCCGAGACAGACTATCAGGGTAGGGCGTCAACCTTAGAGATAGCAGCCGGAGCTACTATTATTAATTGCATTATTATGATTATGGCTTGTGTGGTTTTTCTTTTTTAAAACAATGTTTTATAATGGGATTGTCAAATATATGCAAAATTAGAGAGTGGTACACATACATCACTCAGCTGTAACCAGCATCAACTTATGACTACTCATGTTTGTTGGTATTCCTTTCTACATCCTTATCACCCCTGAAACTAGATTAT
The DNA here is from genome assembly GCA_004024845.1 of Tonatia bakeri. NCBI lineage: Eukaryota > Metazoa > Chordata > Mammalia > Chiroptera > Phyllostomidae > Tonatia > Tonatia bakeri. Next base: position 663,764 of record PVIA01000038.1, read on the forward strand.
TTTGCCAGAAACTTCAGACTTTTAAATATTTAGGACATATTTACAAGTGATAAACATAATAACTAAATGATTTGAATAATCTTAGTATTACAGGTGAATCTTTGGGGGCCTTGGGGCTGAAACCCCTGGATGTGTTATCTGCTCTGTATAACCTCACTCCTCTCTCTTCACTACGTATAACACCCTTGGTCAGACTTGGGCCTGGCCTCAGTCTCTTGCAACCCGAGTTAATACGTGAAAAGTGCTTAGAAAAGTGTCAGCACTGCATAAGCACTCCCTGAGTAGTATTAGGGATGCTAGAGTGTGACAAGCATATGAAAATTTGTTGCAAATTACTGCTTAAATTCTTTTCGATTTGTAGAATTATCTTTTGATTTACACTAGAATTCTATCATTAGAATTTTTTGCAAGATATTTTATTTTGTGAGATGAGGGTCTAACAAACCCAGGCAAACATCTGAATTATCCCAGGCAAACAATCAGCTAAAAGCTGATTTTTTTTAACTTGCTGTCTATTGAAATAACCACAGCAATGTGCCCAGGCCTTCAGTCTTTACCAACGGTCTGCTAGGTATTGGGCCCTTTCAAGATTCTCGAACAATTTGTGTATGAGAAAGTTACAGTTCTTGACTCACAGACACACTTAGCAAAGTGAATCAACAACACTACAGTGTTGAATAGAGACCTAAATAAAATGCAGAGGGCGATAAAGTCCCTCAGGCTGATTCAGTTTGGGCAATGAAGGGGGAAGTAATGGCATCTTGCTTCAGACAGTGTTCTCAAAGGAGTTGGTGTCCGAGCTGGGCCTTTAAGAACAGGTAACATTTCCCCATGCAGGGATCAGGGGAAGGGCATTTGAGGTGGTGGTAGAAAGTGATACAAAGCAGTGGACTGTGGTAGTGTCTGCGTGTTCTGGGAAGACAGTTGTCTGGTAACTACCCCTGTAGATTCGGGAGGTACATGGGAATAGTGAGTGGGAAGATATCCTGGAGAATAATTTTAAACTCCAACCAAGGTATATAAAGGTATTTTATTATTGATTTTAGGGCAGTTGTGGCTATTCTGAAATTTGGACTTTATCTGTAAGGGGATGGGGAAGCACAGATGTTGGAGAGTGGAGGACGCCATAACTAGAGAAATAAACTTATGGCTTTATGCTATTTATCATCCAAGATTCACTGTCCTGTGATAGGGATACCTCCATCCCCACCTGCACCGCCCCCACTGTGGATTTTTCTTCAGGTCCATTGTTTTCCAAAACAGGATCTTTATATTTTTGTAAGTTTATAGAGGTGGAAATAGAATATTCCTGAACTGTTTTCTGTATTGCAGTAAGTTCAAGGAAATTAAGCATTGCGAGGTTAAAAACCAACCTTTTCGTGAAAGCAGCTGGACTCTTGCTTTAGTTAGGGCTCTTCAGTGACTATCTTTGGCCACCAGGTTTAGGAAGCTTCTCCCCTCAGAGAGTTCATGTGACACAAGAGTTATGAATATGGGTTTTGGAGGCAGACAACCTCAGATTTGAGCCTGGGCTCTGTCACTTCTGAGCTATGTGGTGTTGGCCAACTTATTTAATCTCCCTGAGCCTCACTTTCCTTGGTGAACTATATGTCATTATATAAGTATAGAGCGAGGTCTGCCCACAGAAATTACAAATGCAACCAGGAAACCACCATCTCATATGTGTCCATGAGCATTGCTGGTCACTTTTGGTAAAGAGGGCACAGGACAAGATTGTGCCTGTTTGGGGTCTCTGGGTCTGTGAGGTAGGCTGCTTCCTCCAGCCTTTGGTAGCCATGCTCTTGGTGCTCCAGCTTGCCGCTGTGTCTGCTCATAGCTCGGTTTGCATGTCTTGAAGATCCCAGTTGATCTCCTTTTTCTGTTCTGTGCCTCACTGAGTGGATTTCCTGAGCCTGGGGCTGCTTACCCATGTCCTGCAAGAACCAGAGGAAAACACTCTCTGTGCCATTCCCCACCCAGCTCATTAGTCAACTTCAGGACTTCAAAAGGCATGCTGTGCTTAAGTTTGCTGTTTTCTATACCTGACACATACACAAATGTGTTCAATGCGCACTCCCTACACTGGTGCATGGCTTTAGGGAGCCCTAATGGAGACCCAGTGGTTTGCCTAAGAGAGCCGACACAAGGACTCAGCGAGGAGGTGGTAGGAATGGATGTCATTTAATGTTACCATCACATGGCAAGTCTGAAAATGATCTCAAAGTTAGCTGTGTGTCTTAAATAGCCTTTTCATATACAATAAGCCCCTCTTGAAAATGGTTTGCAGTGCAACTTTCTTTTACTGACCTGACTCTTAGGAATATGGAATCATTGACAACTCATATCCAACACTGTTCATTGTACAGAGCTGGGCAAACATAAAACAATTCTCTTTGGATTATTGCCCATGTACTTTACTGTTCATATACACTTTCCAAAACTTTCATATCTGGGAAACAAAAAAAAAGTCAGGAAATCTCACCTGAACTAATCTCAACTTTCTCGGGCAGATTTCTGGCAGATAATGCTTCCTGTTACATAGGAAATACTCTTAAGCTTTGCGTCATGTATGGTACTTTGGCTTACCTACTGTCTAGGCTATAAATGGTTTGGTTTCTAGTAACAGAAATGAAAAAGGGAAACAAGAACAGAAGCGAATGGAAGATTTTAGAGGTTTATTTTCTCTCCTGTAACATACACATGGTGATGGGCACTTGGGCTGGTGTGGCAGTCCGTGATGCCATCAAAGACTTTGGGTCCCTCTAGCTTTCTGCTCGGCCATGTGTGTGGTGTAGACCTTATCCTTATGCTCTCAGAATGCCAGCCATTATGCCCATGTTCAGTAAAGGGCAAAGTAAGTATGTGAAGCCTTGTTATAAGGTATTTTCTGAAAGTTTCCCTCTGTTATTTTTGCTCTCATTCCATCAATCATAATGTCCTTACATGGTATTCCTTAGCTGTCAGGGAGGTTGGATACATATTGGAATTGGCTTGTTCACTCCTATAATAAAATTGGTGTTGGTTGATAAGGAGAGAATGGCTGTTTGGTAGCAGTCTCTTATACATGTACCTTTAATCTTATTTATAATTTTTACTGATTCTTTGGTTGAAAAGTCGTAAGGGGAAACTGGAAAAGATAATCTAATTGTCAACAGATTAAAAAAATATTTTTAATAATGAAGAGCTAATTAACCATACCCCAATCTATAACAATACATTTGAGAAGACTTGTACAGTATCCCCACCTATCCAAGGGGATTCATTTCAAAATCCCCAGGGAATTCCTAAGACTGCAGACAGTATCAACACCTTCTACATAATGTTTTTTCCTATATAGACAGACCTATTATAAAGTTTAATTTCTAAATGAGATACAGAAAGAGATTAGCAATAATAACTAATAGTAAAAGAGAACAATTATAACAATACAATGTAATAAAAGTTATGTGAATGTGCCGTCTCTCTCTTTTTCTCTCTCTCTGATAACCAATTCGATAGCCAAGATGGCACCTGAGCATCAAACAGGTGGGTCCTGTTGCAGAGTGGACACAGAGACAAAGGGAGACTTCACACCTGGGGTGGGACTGTGCGAGGTTTCATTGTGACACTTAGAATAGCATGCAATTTAAAACTTACAAATTGTTTATTTCTGGAATTTTCCATTTAACATTTTCAGACAGTTGTTGACCACGGGTAAAGTCGCAGGTAAGGGGGAATGCTGTACTGTTCTTTCTTTGGTGTCTGCTCCCCACTGATAGATAGTATGGGGTAACCCTAACACTGTGGGGTCTCATTGTATTCATTGGTTGTCCTCTAGTTTTTCAGTGGAAGTTTCATGATGTTTTTAATCTTATTATAAGAAAGAAGGGCATTTGGATGGAAAGAATTATACAAACACTAGGCTCCAGGCAAAATGTCCAAAATTGTTTTATTGTTTTCTGATAACGATTATGGTAAGTTAAGTGGTGGGAAGGAAACAAATCATACAACCTATGATGAAAACTATTGAATGGTATTGCACAGTGCTTTTCAACTATACTTGATAATGAAATCGTTTCTTCAAATGAAATCATACTGAGTATGTTTAACTGTACACAAAAGACAGAAAGCAGACTTCCTCTAGTTGAAATGGAGCCCTTCACTCCCTTTTCACGGGGTCTCTACCTCCATGATTGCTGGGGCACTTGCTGCAATACCAAGAGCTCCAGAGACAATTCAAAAATCACCCTTTCACTGGATTTATGCCTCAGCTCTGCCATTAGCTGGCTCTGACCTTTGGCAAGTTACATTTCTTGTCTGAGCCCCAGGCTTCTAACATAAAAGACAGAAGGGTTGGGCCAGGTGATTTTGAAAAGTTACTTAGTCCCATGTTTCTGGGATTTCCTGACTACCCATATGTACTGCCAGCTTCTAGTGACAAGTCTTATCTAGTCTTTCCCACCAAAATGGACCAAAATGCCTGGAGGCTAAAAGAAAAGGGGGGGAAAAAAAGAATGAAAGAAATCTAATCATTTGTATTGACTAGAGAGAAAATTAGAGGTAAATTTTTTTTTAATATTTTCCTGCTCATAGGTAATAACAAAATTCAAAACACATTGGCTGCAGCATTTATATGTGAGCTCCACAGAAGGAAGCCAAGGCTGGTGAAAACTGACCATGTCAGAGCATCTGCTATCTTCAAACCACAATAATGGTTGCTCTGCTGTACTTTATTTCATTTAAATCACCCAAGACTCATCAGAGGAGATATTATTACTCTTACACAGGAACCTGGGCCAAGTTTGTCCTGGCATTGAATTCATATCTTCTCTCATTAATGCTTCCATTGAGTGAGTCACACTTGGGCCTAGGTACCAAAATAAAAACTGAGAATCCCAAACCAAATAAGGCCTTGATTCTGCCCTCAGGAGCTTTAGTGACTAATGCCCTTCAGTCCCATATCCTTTTTTTCGATATCAGTCATTCTCAATCCTAGTTGTACTTTAGAATTAATCTGAGGGAGGAGGGCAGTTGAATAAAATGCAAATGCTCTGGTATCCTTCCTGCTTTAGAGACCTTCATTTGGCAGATCTGGAGTGGATTCTAGGCATCTGCATTTTAAACCTGCTGCTCAGATGAGGCAAGTGCAGCTTTATACCTATCAGAGTTACTGATGCGTGAGTCTGCCTTCCTAACCAGATGGCGGGCTCTGGTTGAGTGGGCACTGGGCCTTTTCTGTATTTTGTGTATCTGGCATATAATAAGTGTTCAAAATTATTTATAGATTAGAAGCGAAAAAAGAATAGCACTTGTATTGAGTTAAGGCATGGAATTCACTCTCACCGTGAAAAAGCAGACTGTAGCAGGACAAACAAGAGGAGAGGTGTCTGTTTTAAGGGATAAATCCTCGGGCATTTCAGGATTCAGAGGAATGGCCAACAAGTAGCTCCTGTCTCATCCCACCGCCATATATTCCTCTTAAGCTGATTTCTTTGTCTCTAAGCACTTCACACCTGCTTGTCCTGTCCTGCTCACCAACCCTCCCACCACTGGTGTAAGTTACCGGGGAGTGAGGATTGTGCCTACCGCTCACTCTGGCCTCCCCCTGCATACAGCAGTCCCTGGCACATAATGAAGGGAATGAAAAAAGAATTATGTGGTGGCCTGAGTCACAGCAGGAAAGAGTGAGATTGGAGGGGATACAGGCTAGTCTTGAGTATTGCAGGGCTCATGAGGCAAAATGCTAAGTTACTCCAACACTTAATTAGCTATTTTTATTAAGTGTCCAAGGCTCCTTCATTTAATGGGTGTTTTACTCCTTTTATCTCAAGAAAGATGGCAGAAGTTTGTGTCTTTTGGCTTTGATCACATTATTTCTGGGTTTTGTTACTTAATAAGGCAGAAGTTTAAATTAACATCATTCTCCCTTGCCTGCTTTTGGGTTAGCTGTACAGTATGGAGTGGTTTTGGCAATTTTTCAATGGAGGAAAGAAAAGGAAACCTCTGTTTGGGAGCTGCAGGGGGAAGGAAGGAAAGCCATTTACCTGAGCCCCTGGGGCTACATCTGCTTCCCAGAAAAGATCTGCCTTGAAATCAAGTCACTTGAAACTGTCAGGGGCTAAGCTCAGAAGCAGGTAGGAGGAGGACCTGGCCAACTGTGGCCTCCAGTTGTCACGGGGGCAGAGAGGAAAACTGGAAGGTGAACTCACTGTCACTTCTGTGTCCAGATCCCTCCCACACTTTACAATGGGGTCAAACACATTGTCAGACTGAGCAAAAGCCACCTCTGTGGGCCCTCCTTAAAAAGTGAAATTGCCCAGCTCTGATCGGAGGTTCATGCCAACAGGATGTGCTTTTATTTGTTTATTTTTTTTCCTCTCCATGCAGCACTCACTTCAGAGATAGCTTGATGGTTTACAGAACATGGTAATGCTTGCTCGCTGCACATTGGATCACTTCTGCCAGAGGTTTGCTGCTGTGTTAACTGGCTTCAGAGAAAACATTGCCTTTACTTAAACTGTTTGAATACCTCCCGTTGAATCACAGGCTTGACTCAAGTGTTATTAATTCAAGAATTAAAATGCCTTTTGTCCATATCAGATAAATGTTGCCATAGCAAGTGCAGGGTAAACAGATCTGTTCAAGCCACAATGACCTATAGAAGCCCACGGACAAAGGAGGGCCACTTTCGCCTTCACAGAAGCCCTGGTGTTGCCTTAAATGCTACTCGTCGGCCTGGTGTCCACATGAGCCACGCACTGATGAATGGACCCCGGGGCCCATGGATCCCAGGGAGAAGCCTTTATTGTTGGTGGGTTTTATCGAATTTGAATAGCCAGTGGAACATCTGGCTTTAATAGTGATAGAAACTGTAGGATTTGGGCTGTTCTCTGGGCTTGCATATTTTCCATCCTCTGTATCAGCGCTTGTTGTCAGTGATTTGATGAAGTTAAATCGACTGCATTTGACTCTTTGAGCACAAGAAAAATTACGGATTGCATGCTCCTCTCTCTCACCCTTTGGAACATTCTGAATAAGTTTGCAGTGAGTTGATTTCAGTCAGGAGCCCAAGATTTTAAGAAGGAAAGAAATGAACTGAGAACCTTCCCAACCCCACTTTCAGATGAGCGCCCCTTTTACTGAACAATCACAGAGGGTGTAGTTAAGCTGCATGGGTGATGTCTTAAACCAATACCAACCTTTGCTGGTTTGATTGTCGCCAGAGAAAAAGAAATGGCAAGAGAGAGGCCCATGACTGAAATGCATTTGCAGGGTCTTTTGATGTCTGCCTTCCCCAGAGGACCTTGTCAATCTCATAGACTCTGCTGGTCCCCTTGGTGTTGTCTGGCACAACTGGCAATCATGGTGCAGAAAATGACAGGACACAAGTGAGGATGGAGATTGAATTCACACCTCATCACATCCCATAAAGGGCAATTTTTCAAGGTCAGCGTTTAGGTGAATTAAAGGAAAAGCGTTTGGCAGAGGGCCCTCTGCTCGCCCCTCGGCAGGCCGTCTGTCCAGCTGCCGCTCTTTGTGTGCGGAGGGAGCTAAGAGTCTCACGGCCCGCGCTCCAGCGAGCGCATCTGAGCGCTTCCAAGCAGGCTGGTGGTTTGGGGTGCATATTGTATTTGTTAAAAGATGCCCCCATGACGTCTAAGAGGGAAAATTGAAACAGTGATTGTAAATATGTTGGTGATGGGAAAATAGGCTCAGGAAGGACCAAATTATTTTCATGTGGGCATGAGAGATTTTCATCTGTAATTTACCTAAATGTCAGTGTGGGACCTGTGCACCAAGTGTTCCTCTCCGGGCTGCCGGCTGTTTTCTGAAGGGGCAGGACTGACTGCTCTCTGGAAGGGAAACGTTTATGCATTTTGGTCATCAGAGAGTTCTGTAGTTTCAGAGCCCAGCGGGGCACGGGTGTCACCAAGCCCACCTGCTTTGTCCTGAGGATGAGGCGCTGGAGGTCCAGAGAGGCGGAGTGAGTTTTCTAATGTCAACAGCTAGTTAAGAGTCTGAGGCGGGGCTCCAACCCACCTCCCTCGTTCCATCCCAGGGCTCTGCTGGCCTCCACACTGCCTCTAAGATGAGGGGGTGCAGCATTTCCAACTGTGGGGCTGCTCTGGCCTCTTGTAATTCTCTGGTTATGTTCTATTAAGCCATTTATTAAAAATCTACCACATTGCTGATACTATTCTGTGTCTTGAGGAACAGGGAAGTGCGGATCTAGTATGGAGGTTATAATGTAAAAAAAATTATCATGAAGCGGTGGCACTATTATTGTTATTTTCATTTCATGGAAGATCAAACTGAGGCTCAGAGAAGCAGATAAAAGAGCTGGGTGAGCACTAAAGAGGGAGAGGTTTCTTCCCATCGGGGACCTGGGAAAGGCTTACTGGAGAGATGTTTGCGTTGTTTCTTAAAGAATGGCTCGGATGTTGATGGAAAGAGCTAGAAGGGAGACACATTTTATGTCCAGAAATAGCATGAGAAATATGGGGTCTGGAACCCACCATTAACAAGGATTTGTCTTTTTAAGAGAAAAGTTCCAGCTCATTTTCTCTCTAAGTCTTTCTACAAGCACTAACCCAAAGAAGTTGAATTTTTTTGTTATCCTGGAAGTTTTTTTGTTGTTCTTTTTTGTTGTTGTTGTTCTATATACTGAACCATATTTCTCTGCTTTGGAGGAGAAGCAAAGCAAAAAACAAAAACCAAACTACAACATAATAGGCTTTGTGTGTATATTTATGAGTCAACTGTGCAATTCAATTACAATAGCACAAGAAAACAATACTAAAATGTAGAAAATTAGGGTGAAGAAAAGAAGGAATAAAAGAAGGAGGTGAGGCTGGAACAGTGAAATAATACAAGAGTAGAACAATACTTTCTAGGAAGTTTAATTCTGAAGTCTTAATAATTTTTGTTCAAATGAAGCCTTGCTTAGAAGAGCAGCAGAGCAGAGAGGGTCAGGGCCTCCTTCCCGAGCCGGACGCCCACCCCACATGCACACGCACACGCACACGCACACGCACACCCTGCCCTCTGTAATTTGTCAGCCTTGGTCAGTGCTGCCATCACGACTCTTTTCCATGCTCTGGCACAAGAATAGACAGATTTATTCCAAAAATAAATGAGCACCTTCTGTGTGCCCTGTGCCATGATACATTCAGCCTATTTCATACTGTATCAAAGTTTATAAGTGAAGAAGAGTCTAGTTTAGCATTTCTTAAGCCTCATAATTCTGTAGTAAAAAGTCTGGGCAGTGGTCTGTTGTGGACTGAGTGTTTGTGTCCCCTGACACCCAAATTCATATGATGAAGCCTTAAGCCCTAATAAAATGAAATTAGGAAGCAGGACTTTGGGGAGGTAATTGGGTTCAGTTCAGGTTGTGAGGCTGGAGACCCATGGTGGGATGAGTGCCCCATAAGAAGAAGAGGCCGCAGGGCCGCGCTCCCCCATGTGAGGATACAGAGAGGTGGCCGTCTGCAGGCCAGGAGGAGAGTCTTCCCCAGAACCCGGTCCTGCCAGAGCCCTGATCTCGGCCTCCAGGCTCTAGAACGATGAGACATACATTCCTGTTGTTTAAGCCACCTACTCTGCAGTGTTTCGCTGCGGCAGCCTAAGCTGACTAACACACACCTGTGGTTTTTTACTCTCTTTGAGCTCTATAATCCATGTAAACAATGAAACATTTCTACCCATCAAGAGACCCGTTTATGCTCCTTTAACCCAGTATTTCCACACTCATTCTAGAGAAAATTATCTTTCTTTTCACTTATTTCTCACAGCTACCTGTTATCTATTAGAACACCTGGATTCTGCTGAATGTACTATATGATTTTTTATCTTTACATGCTTTGAAAATCAAAAACCTAGAACTGAGGCCCAGAGTCTGGAGCTTCATGCCTAGTTTGGCACAGGAGCATTTTAAATGACTTTTAGTTCCTTGTCCCTCCATCTCAGTGTTTCCATCTGCGAAGTGAGAATTTGCTTCTATTCAGTACTTCATAAAGAAATTTAGGAAATAGTATGCCTTTTATTCGTTCATGGGAGAGGTGCTTTGCTATACCCAGAGGCTTCTTATTTTCTTAATTGGGTTTGAGGGAATATATATTTATATGTAAGCATTGTAATGATTGATACTTTTCAGAAAAAAAGCATGTGAAGTGTTGTTTGGTGTCTATTTGAAAGTGAAATATCTTGGTTATGATTCTTTTTAAATCAATAAACCAGAGGAAAGGGAAATGAACCTTTATTTACTTATTGAAATTCCTAATTAAGTTCTTAACGGCAGAAACATCTCAGAATGTTCCAAAGTTTCATTTGGCAGAGAGGCAAGTCACTCAGACTCTTTTTCAAACATTAGGTCAAGATATTGGGTTGGACACCTCAGGAAAATAAACTTCCTTATGAGGACTCAAAGGTGGAAAAGCGTGGAGAAAAGGCATTCCTTGTGGAATTCTGATTTAGGCCTTTCCTGCAGGAGCTTAGATTTGTAGAAAAAAAATACAAGTTAGCAAGTTTTTGTGGCATATCCACCCAAAAAAAAAAAAGTAGAATGGAGTGAACTTGTGCTTTTAAAAAATTAAAAGAGAAGTTTTATGTGTGGGTAAAGTTCCTAGGTTACTCCATCTTTTATCAAATGCTGGAAGTTAGAGAAATCTTTCTGACTTCTGTGTCTCTGTAGGGTACCATAATTTAATCTAGTTGGTGGCACCAGACGCTGGTAACCACAGCCAGCCATCGTGGGCAGGGGTTCCAAACATATGGCCTGTGCATTGCATCCCCGTCCTCAGCCCTCCATGAATTATTTTTATATTGGATGCCAACCTAGAAAATGCATGAGTCTTGATGCACACTGCCAGCCTGTTACCAGCCAGCCCTCCTCTCTCCCTCCCCTGCCATATTGTTGATCCCTTTACTCTCCTAGGCCAGAATCTGTGCTCAGCCCCGAGCAAGATGGCACATGAGACAGTGTGTGCGGCTGGCACCAAGGGACCACCCTTTCTGTCTCTAACTGAAACCGCCCAGCCTGCACCCTGGGTCTCGCCAACCATTGTGCTTGGTTTCTCCAGAGCAGCTCTCCACTGGGCTGCTGTTAGAGTTGTACGGTGACCTGCAGATCTAAGGGAAAAAACAGATGTCCCAATAAATTTTTGTCAAAACGTAATTACCTCGGGATTAGAAAACCACATGGGGGTGGGGAGGGACAGGAACAGATGTATTACTTTCAAATATGCAATCATTATTCTGCAGAAGTTTAAATAATCAAGAGGTTTAAAGGATGGCAGTTGAGAGTGTCCCCCCTCCCCCTTTATTTTGGTCCCCTCCTTCACCTTGAGACCCTTTGGAAACCTCTCCTATTTCGTGTTGCACTGATGGTGCTCTGTGCAGGAGGAGGGCATGTTGCACAAAAGTATCATCCTGAGTGCTTTTTCATAAATAAATCCAGGCAAATATGACAGGCTATCTTTCCCCCAGGAACCTGGCCAAGTCTTTTCTTCCTCTCCAGCCGACAAAATATGATAAACTATGAATTTTCCCAGTAACCATAAAATATTCTTATTTTTATGATTTGAACTGTTAGGTGCAGGTCAAAGTAGTATATCAAACAGGAATTCTTGTGGGGAAAATCCTTTTTCTGTTTTCTGTTTTCAATTTTTGTCGAGTGGGAGGGGAGCTGGGTGCTGATGGAAGATTCATTGGGTTATTTGTTAGCTGGTTGTCATAGGCCTCTGAAGGTGAGATGTTAATCTCTTCTAAGTATTTGCCCATAGGCCTAAGTGAGGGAAATGATTAGGTAGGAAATGTGAAACCCCAAGAGGTCCAGGGTTCAAGAAGCTACTGTTGCTTTAGCTCATTGGGTTGTATCCCTGTTGGGTAGAGTGTGGGTGAGATGTTACTAAATGCCGCTCTCCAGCCTGTCTTCAAAACTACGGTACCTGGAACAGGGGCTGACTGACCCCTTCACACTCTTGGGTTATGGAAATTCTAGTTATGATTTTAAGGTTTTTAGCTTTACAGAAAATGGTTTCTGCCTGGTAATGTGTAAGTTGGTATTCAGAAACAGTTACCAATTATCAAGTGTCTGCTATTGCCAATGACCCTGCTGAGTGCTTTACATACGTACTACCTGACCCTCCTGGAGGTCTTGTAAAGGAGGCATTGTTACCCCAATTTAGGTATGTGGTAATTGAGGTTCAAAAGGTTAAAATATTGCAATACTTACAAAGCTAATAAGCGATAAAACTCAAATTTGAATCCATGTATCAATGTCCACAAAGACTTCATCTATCCATTGATTTGTTATGCTTTGGGAGTCTTGCACTTTGCATACAACATAACTGAATATGCTGTACAAATGGTAGTACTAGACTAACAAGAATGACTCATGCCCTGCCATCCTGGCCATGACATACACATTTTCTGCATGAAGAAGTCACCAATAATAGAGCTATTATACTTCTCTTTGCTGATAGTGGACTTACTACAAGCTAGGTTCATGCTCTCTCACAATTTTAGCCCAACAGGCCCAGAAGTAACCATAGACACCTAGATAGGAAAGAGTTAAAAAGGCAATCTGCAGCAAGGAGGTAGGCAGAGGAGCTTGATTTCAGCTGCTTCCAGGTGATATCTAATAGAGGCCATCAGTCAGGAAATAACCGCATGAAAAGAATTTTGAGGAATGGGGGTGACTTCCTGGTAGCCATCAGCCTGAAAGTAGCCTTCGCACCTAAATCCAGAAAGGTTTGTAAAACTCTGAACTTTGCAGCAGCATGGGGCAAGGGACACTTTTCAGAGAGGGCTAAGGGAAGGCTTTTACCCTGGGAGAAGAGACACCTTTGGATGATCTAGAATAGTGTGGATTTATAAACCAGCAGATAGAGGGAGCCACAGTAGTTGCAGTAGGAGAGATTGAGAACTCCGAAATTATTTTAAGAAAGGATAAATCCAATCTGAGATATTGACACATACAAGGACATTCAGAGGGCAACATGTAAGTATCAAGATGGAGAAAGGAGAGAGCCTGAGACACTATGAGACAAAGACCTCTTGCGTACTGACAAACACTTTTCTTGACCAAACTTAAGTTAGACTCCTCCAAGTCCTCCTTTTGATGAGGACTTGACCTTGTGCTCTGTCTTTGACCTGCTTAGTCCAGATTTATCGAGAATCTTGCTGAGTTAGTTTGGCAAAAATCTCCCATCCTTGGTATCTGAGGATCATCCTGGCTGGCCTTCAGCAAGAATGCTATGGAGTTGCTCTTGTGAGAATCCTCTAGCCTAGATGTTTCCTCTTGATAATTTTTCACCCATTGAACCCAAGCCCCACTCCACTGCTTGGCCATAACTATCCACTTGCCCTTGTTGTATATTGAATTCAACCTCTCTTCCTTTGCTACAAAACCCCTATTATAGTAGTCCCTCCTGAATAAAGCCTTCCTTACTGTATTTAACAAATGTCTGAATAATAAATTTGTTAGTTAATTTCCTGGAATTATAAGTTGTATAGGGAAATGGAAAGTAAAAAAACCCTGGAAAAACTTAACACTTGTGAAATTTGGCTTCATTTAAACATTAACACCAGCACATTTTACATTACTGCCTGGACTGGTCAGCCTCTCACTGCACCCAGCAATAAAATTAAAAATGCAATATAAATTGATTGCAAAGTTCAATAAAACGACCTTGGAAATGATGTGGGGTTTCATGAAGATGGTATTGGAGAATCACTCCAATCACAACATTTAAATATCAAGCAGCTTTAGATCAATCAGTTAGCATTTGAAGAATAGAAAACCAACAAGAAGAGTGATATAACAGTTATGTTGGAGGACAATGACTTAAAGGTCAAAGGGTTAAGGGAAGACCTTGGAAAAATTGATGAAGTTGTTAAATATTTTTCTATCAATATCTCATGACCATTTAATTAAACTCAAATGTGAAAGGAAGAATGCTGTAATAAGCAATCATGGGATTTGTCAAAATAAAATGACCCCCTTCAAGCCTAGCACTTGACCTTTTCTTTGTTTTAAGAATGAACAGATTATGACCTAAGCATAAGACAAACTAGTTTTCATAATTTTAAATTTCAGTCAAGTCCTTGTTTTAAGTATATTCACTTTAAGTGAATTTTCCACTACAAATTATCCTCATATAATGAGACATGCCTGTATATTTTAGTTAACTGGATAAGGTTCTTTCTTTAGTGTGACATCAGCACTTATTAATTTATCCTTTCTATTGTATTTTTGTGGTCATAAGTTAAAATAATTCCTTCATGTGTTGTTAAGAACCTGAACAAGAAATTAAACTACTTATAGAGAAACTGTTAGATATTTCCAGAAAATTCAGAGGAAGCAAAAGATAGATGAAAACAATTAAAACAGAGATGAAAGACATTAGAAGGTACCTAAGACTATTCAGTGAAAGGACTCTTTCTGAAGTTGAGAGCACAGCAAACAGAGAAGGAAAGAAAAAATATTCATAAATATAATAAAAGAAAATTCTTCAAAAAGCATCCTGTTCATCCAGAGACATCTGATGTTAAAGTAGAACAGTCAACATGAAGACGATGGATACATGTCCATCAATTCCAGACAGAAAGAATCTTATCAAGCCAGAAGCTATTGCTCAGATTTACAGATTACTCCAGACACCCTCACTCCAGACATGAAAACGTGCAGCAGACATGGTACCCATAAGTCCTTCTTGAAAAAATTGATATTAAAATTACTCCAAAAAAATGAGTCAAAATAAAGAATTTAGGAATACATTGGCTGTGGTAAAAAACCCTGCATTTGCTTAAATAAGATGAAGCAACCAAGAGAATAGCAATTGCAGAAAGGAATATGAGAATTATAAATCCTAACCTAGTGAGAAGAACAAAGGCACAAAAATTGGGCAGAAGAAGTATGGGGGTGGTGGGGAAGTGTAAAGTGATGAAAATCAATTCAGGTTTCAAAGAAGAGTCAGATGATATTGTCTTCAATGAAAATATGTAGTTATAAAAAAAGTCTCAATTTCTTAATGGTTTTAATGATTTATTCTGTTTATTTTAGAGGACTATATTAGCAATTAATATCTCATGGCGAAGAAGTATTTAAACTGATGGTCTGCAGTTTCTTTTACCATTTTTATTCTACAATTATGTTTGGAATAAGGTTAACAGATGGTCTAATGCCTCTCCTGTTGAGGACCACTGTTTACCGCATGAGGACATTAAATAACATTCCAGGCCCCAGTCCACTGAGAGGAGCATTATGGGTCAGAGACTAATCCAGCTCCACTTGCACACTGGCTAACTGCCTCAGACGAATGTTTAGTTACAGAAGAATCAGTGAAAGATCAACTGTACCCTCCTTGTTGCTTTTCTCTACAATTCCTGAGCTGACATCTGGGAAGTCTGGTTTAGTCCTAGGACACAAACAAGGGGAATTTCATGTATGAACTGTGCTGCTGATCCTGTTACAGTAAAGTCACTGAACAAAACCCACCAGCTAGCTATCTGTGAGACTTTTCTAAAAATCCTTAATGTCTTTTCCAAAAGTAATGCTGACATTACATTTTTTTCTTAGAGGTAACATAATGTGACAAGGAATGTGTTTGGATAAATACTTTATTTTAGATTGCAAGAGAAGGTTAAAAGTTTTAGGCTATAAAGGCAACATTCTTTTATAAAAAAATATGCTGGGTTCACTTTTCCCTTCTAAAGCCTTTTCCATAAAGCATGCTCCCCTGCTCCCCAAAGCATACGCCTAGTTGATTTAATTTGCCAGAGTCTGATTTTGGCCCTTCCCATAAATTTGTATAATGAAAAAAAAAAAAAAAAAGGAAGAAAAAAGACATGCTTTCCCAGTGAGGTTTCTCTCCAGAGGCCTTTTATTCAAAAGGGCTTTGGGAATCCTTTTCCCTAGACTAAAGATCCTGATATCATGGTTTAAAACACTACACTCCGGGTCATCATTAACTTAGTTTGGGTAAAAAGCTCCTTTGATGATCAGAAAGCATAGTGAGAATAAATGACAGTGGCATTACTAGGTCCTAAAATGGCTAAAAACGGAATGAGGTCGAAGAGGCCATTGACTTCCGGGCACCTTCTATCATCATTTCTTCCTAACAGATAAGAGTCCATTTGTCCTTTGTTCATTCACAAGAACACAGAAAGATCACAGGCTTGAACCTGCTTCCTTAAGCCCTAGCTGAAGTATTGTCTCAAGAGAAAAACTCAGGAAGGGAAAGTTTCCAGAGTATTCAGAATGCAAATGACAAGGCCACCGTTTTCAGGGTAAATCCTGAGGGGGAGGGGGGAACTTATCAGACAAAGATTTCCTTGGCTAGTGCTTAGAAGTGATTATTGACACATTTCCCACAGAAGTGTAATTCATTTTGAAATTTTAAAGATTGGGTTTGATGGTGTGAAATAGGTACTATTCTGTTAGCTAAAGCTCGAACTGAGAGCTCTGTGTTTAGGTTTTCTTCAGAGTGGGTGCTCTCCTTCAGTCGTGTATTTGCTTTCACTTCAGGGACCTGGGCATGGGGCAGGTTAAGACACTTCGCTTGAAAGAAGCACCTTAGAGATTCCGCTTTAAATAGTGATTTTTTCTTAGCGGATAACCATGGCCATGGCTGGGTAATACCACTCAATGTTCCCGAGATGAGTATTAACTTGGATATTATTAAAACTCTGTGTACTTGATGTCATGTGAGTTACAAAGTTTTGGTTTCTTTTGAGTATAATAGGATCATCTTAGATTAATACTAATTTATAAACTATCAGCCTTCCACACCTTTTTTAAGCCTAATTTTCGATATTATTTCTCTTTGGACATTCTGGATGCTTAAGGGTTTGTGTATATATGTTATTTGTTTCATGAAATTGTGGGACTCCTGCCCTAGGTAGTTCTCTCAGTCTCTCGTGCTATGTTCCGAATTGAAGATTCTACCTGTTACCATCAGTGAGAGAATGTTATTAAGCACCATGATTTTAAAAGAGCTAGGTAGTGATTACAGAATGAGAGGCTACTGTTATCAACAGCAATACAACAAAGCAATAACGGTCCACTTGTTGTCTAATAGTTTTTATTTCCATTATTTTGACTGAACCTAAACTAAGAATGCATAAGTTATTGCTATTGCCACTTAACAGATGAGAATAATGAGGCATGGGGTTGGAAACAGGACAGCAAAGTGTACTTTTGAATTGTTCCTACATTTGCTGTTCATCTTTAGCAAGTTATTGCTTCAGATGTAAGCAGTGAGATGATAATAGAAATTTTCAAATCTAACCGTATTTTAGAACTTCTGTGTTAGGATCAGTTGGCAATTTATAATCCAATTGAAATGAATTATAATCCTGCATAATGAAATTTCTCCTCCTCTTCTCTGATCCCTATCCTTATACTTGACCATTCTGCTAGAAAGCAAAACTCCAGCATTGTTTTTTCTGAAAGGCACACCATACCTTCCAACTCTGTCAGGACTTCAGGTTGCTCCCAAGTCCCCCTAGGAGGGAAGGAGAAGGGATGACTGTTTATAGAGGAGCCACTGTAAAAAAGAATCTGGGTGGAGGGCCATCCCCTATGTCCCCACACCAGCAATGATTGAATCAATATGTCATGATACTGTGTTCAGAAATGAGGCAAAGTATTTAAGTTGATATATGAGGAATGATACAATAGTGTAACTGCTGTCTAGGTTTTTGAAAGAATTTATGTGAGTAGCAGGTCTATTTTAGGCATACTTGACACTCTTTCTTTTATTAGAGAAAGTTATTAAGAGTCAAATTTAGATGCTATTCCATTCAAAGAAAGATTAATTATGATATAATTAATCAATATATTTCTGATTGTATTCTCATCAAAGAATCTAGATTTTTTTCTAGTCAACCTACTAACATATTTTCCAAACCCCCATTTCATAATTTTCTGTTACGTAGGCATCTATATAATATAAGATTTTAAATGTCTCAAAGAAGTATTAATATTATGTGCTTGTAGTAGAGGGATAAAAGGAACTATTTATCTTAAAGCTGTCTGTTCACTTCCTGGTACACTCTTGCCTGTAAGAACCTGATAATTGGGCCCTGGCTGGTGTGGCTGAGTTGGCTAGAGTGTTGCCCCATAAACCAAAAGGTTATGGGTTTGATCCCCAGTTGGGACACTTACGGGAGGCAACAAATTGATGTTTCTCTCTCACACTGATGTGCCTCTCTCTCTCTCTCTCTCTCTCTCTCTCTCTCTCTGTGTGTGTGTCTCTCTCCTCCTCCCTCCCTTCCTCTTTTCATCTCCCTCTAAAAGCAATAAAAATGTGTCCTAGGGTGAAGATTAAAAAAAAAACAACAACCAATAATTGGACAAGAGACATGGGTTCTAGACTCAACTTGACCCCTACCTGACTGTATAATTTTTGAAGGCAATTAATCTTTCCAGACCTCAGTTTACTCCTCTGTAAAAGGAGAAGGTTTCAACTAGATTATCTCTATGGTCTCTCTAGCACCAATTTTTTTTTTCTTTCAACACTCAGAGAATCTAATGGCAACATCTGGAATTAATTCATGAAGGAAAGCATAATCATACTATTTGCCCCTACTCCCTTTAGCCTCAAACTATGATAAGTTTTCATAGTCACAGAATATCCCTTCTCAGATGATTCCATAAATTCAGAAGATTACACTGGGCTTCTCCATAACATTTCTTTAATGGACTAAAGGAAATGACTGCAGTTGAGTTGGCATGCTTGCAAACAACCAGTCTGTGAACTCAATGGACTTCACACGGTCTGTTTTCCTTAAAAAATATATTTCAGAGTGTACATAGCCTATTTCCCCACTGGCATAATTTCACTGGTTTACACAGCAAAGGAAAATTGCTTCTTTCTTAAGTCTAGATGGAGAAAATCTTAAATGTTGTACAGCAAATGTCATCTATGTGGACTGTTTGAAAGTTTATCCTATAATGTGACAAAGGATGCATTTTGATCCAAACTGTGGCAATTTTCAAAGATGAATTTTCTTCCAATAATTTTTGGAAAATGGATTTTTTTCGTTTTAAATTTTGAAATAAGTATACACTCACTAGAATTTGCCAAGAAATGTCCAGGGAGACACAACCTTCTTACATGGATTTTCTTCCATAGACTGTCTAGAATACTTATAATGGACACAATGAAAAGTATATAAATATATACAAAAATAAGGAGTTTTTAACTGTAACATATGATATATATTAAATTATGTTAAGTGAAAAATAGAAGTGATAACATTAAATCTCTGCACAAAGTAGCTGAAAACCCTCTTAAGAATAAAGGACTGATGAAAGTTCACTAATAAATAAGGAATGATTTGATTACTTGGGGCTTCAAAACACGTTAGGAAGTAAAGGTATAAAACAGAGTTTTGTGCTGTGCAAATTCTAAATTTAAAATATATTCTGAGTCTATTTTAGAGAAACTAAAAAAAGTTAAGGGTCATTAAGAAAAATAATTAGGAACTGTTACTTGAAAATTATCAAATATAATGATTATTCATATAAAGTCAGATGAAGATGCACAATATCGTTAACGGTGCTTTCCTCTGGATAATAGTGCATGAGTAAGTCTAATTTCCTATGTTATGCTTTCATGCAAAAGTCTAATTTTATTATAAAAAGCAAATATTGCTCTTGTTTTTAAAGGAAAAAAATTAATGAAGAATTCTATACTACCTTGTCTGCTTTACCAATGTTGTAACTTGGGTAAATAACACATTACCTGCCTCCTCCCAAATGACTTTACGTATCACTACAGTACAAGGTCAGAACCGAGAGACTAACATTGGTATCATGCACAGACCTTCTTCAGATTTCGACAGTTACATATGGGCTTATTTGTGTGTGTGTGTGTTCAAAGTAGTTACATGCATGCTTCATAAAAATGTATTTTTAAAATAAAACATTAACCAAATTTTAATTTGGAGCTTACACAAAAAATTAATTTTGTATTTTTATCATACCTATTTCTTGTATAGGGGTTTTGCTTCCAATAATAATTGAGTATATCATAGCAGGTTAAAATTTCAAGTGAGAATAACTAGAGAAGCTATATTAAAATTTTTAAAAATCTATTTTAAGGCCTCAGAAAACTACCAAGGCAGCCAATATTTGAGGGTTCAAAATCCTGTAAGAGAGGGAAGCACATTGAGGTAAGGTTGGTATTTTAGGCAACTTTTCCTCCTTAATTTATAAGGGGCTTGGGCTGAGAGGCAAAGAAGCCAAACATTGAGCATCTGTTAAGAATCAGAGATGTCGATCAGAGCTTTCAGTCCCCTTTCAGAGTTTGGAAGATAAAAACTGAAATTCAAGGCTATGAAGACAGCCAAGAATTGAGGTGCCAAGCCTCTCAGAAAACAGAAGTGGCAAGGAACCAAACAGAACTCTCAGTAGTCTCAAGGTGACACGGAGTAAAAAATTTAAGTTCAGGTTTTGTCAAAAGGGAGAGGTTATGGGTGAATCCTCCAGGCTTTGGGCTGGGACACCTGAAGACCTAACCCATGTTTGATTGGACAAAGGTGCTAAGGCCTGTTCTATCTACTTGACAGAAGCTAAAGATGCATCCAGGTCCTATACAATTTTTAATGTACAATATTTGACATTCACACAAAAATAAAATTTGCTGCTCTGGCGGGGTGGCTCAGAAAAATTTTAAATAAGATTTGCCATGAAATAAGACCAAATGAAACCATGAGTAAAACTAGGCAATGAAAAATAGACCCACAGTTGATCCAAATATTCAAATTATCAGACACAGAGTTTTAAATAACTATGATTAATATGTTTTTAAAAAGATAACAATGTAGATAATTGCAACAGTAAAATCTATAAAGGAATCAAGTAGAAGTTGCAGAAGTAAAAATATAGTAACTGAAATAAAGATCTTACAGGATAAATTTAACAGCAGATTAGACACAGTTCCTTTTTATTAAAAGGTATCCAGACTGGCAGAAAAGAAGTTTCTACCTGGAATTCTACATCTAGCAAGAATTTATTTCAAGAGCAAAGGGAAAATAAACAAATTTCCTGACAAACAGAAACTTTCAGAAACTTGTGCTAGTATTTCCATACTAAAAGAAATACTAAAAGTAGTTTTTCATAGAAAAAGATGAAAATATAGGAAGAAGAGAAACATAAATGGTAAATAATTGAATAAACTTAAAAATATATTAAGTGTATAAAATAAATAAGAATGTGTTTGGGATTGAATGTATGTGAAGAGTGAAAATACATGAAAACAATAACAAAAAAGGTATGATGAGGGTAAATGTAATTGAAGTGTTTAAAGGCCCATTGTTTGAAATAGGATGAAAATACTAACTCACTTTAGATCCCGGTCAATCCATGCACACTGGAATCTGTAAGATACCACTGTCAGAAGAGTGAAAGAATATATAACCAAAAAGCTAATTAAGAGGAAAATGGAGTAATAAATTATCTAATCTAAAAGAAGGCAAGAAGGAATGAAAAAATATAGAATATTAGAAAAAAATGAAGAGGTAGATGATATTCAAACTCTAAATGAATGTATTAAATTTTGATGAAAAAAATAGAGATTGTGAGGGTAGATTTAAAATACCAATTTTATCTCATTAGTTCTGTTCTTACATCCTTTTATCACAGTTTTTCAAACTTGGATTTTCCTTTCTTCCTAATTTTCAAGAGAATGTCCTTTTTTCTCTTAGCTCTTTCTGGAATTTTCTGTGCTTAGTGAAATTTTCTAACCTATGAGAGAGGACAGGACAATGGAAGGAGAGCGGCATTTTACAACTATCTATGACACTTCCTGAATGAACATGGGGAAAAGCACTTCACCTCCTGAGGCTTCCATTCCTTCATCTGAAAAATAACTTCTGCTGGAATTAATTTTCCTTTTCAGTCCAAGGCTCCTTTTAATCATGGGCACTGCATCAATGCCATGGGGATAAAGTTTATCACAATTTAAATGGATTTAGTTTGAATGCTGTTGTGAAGGGCCAGGAATTGAAACTTCATATAGCATGGATCTTTGATTATACTTCTTCAACGGCATTGCTTCAAATACCAAAAATGAAGATGAACTGTGTGGCAAGATGTGATAGAAAGTGAGAGTAGGCTGGTGGAGGGAACAGTAGATTAGGCTCAGAAGAGCTAGGTTCTAGACCTGACTCTGCCATTAATGAGCCATGTAACATCGGGCAAATCACTCACCTTCTTGGACTCTGTAAAACGGGAGAGCACACTACTGCTATCCCTGTATTTCGGGACAATGGTACACGTGGAAATGCCTAGGGGGGACTTTGTGTTCTTCAATAACTATATTCCTTCTACTGGGCCTAAGATTGACGTATTTTATAGTATATAAAAGTCTATTAACTGCAGTATTTTCACTCAATGAGCCTCACTCCTTGATTATATAATAGGCAATGGAAGTAGGATCAAGAAGCATGGATTTAATGCTTTCCTGGCTCTGTTATTTTAGAGAATCCATTTAACCCTACCTGCTTACCAGGAAAATGCTGGTAGTAATATTTCTTCTGTTTTCAAGACCAAAGACAATAATGAATAAAAAAAGTACTTTGTAAACTGAAACATTTTACAGACATGAAGTGTTATTATTGAAGTCTTTTGTTAATATGCTCTAAAGAAGTCTACAAGTGTGATCTGAGCCAGTAACAGGGAACTAGAGGCAAGACTAAAATAATTTCTGTTTATCAATGACTGTGTTTTAATCTCTTGACTCTGACAATGAGACCTGTGATAGGGTCGAGATGGTGACTGAAATTTTCTTCAGCTGTCCACACTGAATGTTTTGTCCTTGGATAAGATTTTAGATCATACGTTTCTTTATTTTTCTCCATGTATTTTCACAAACATTTGGGACTTTTTCTGAAGAAGTTATTATATTGTACTTAATGTTCTGCAAAATATAGTTTTTAAAAGCATAACATGTCTTGAGTATCATTAAGGAGCGATAAATAAAAACCTGCTTTATTCTTTACCCCCATCAATCTAAAAGGTTTTTGGGCATATTTCGCAGGCCTTCTTCCTTCTCACAGTGACAATAATAACGGGCTCAGAGAGATGACAACCTGTGTAAGTCAACTGCATATTGTACAAAGGCTTTCCTGTGAAAAACTTCTCAGAGTGGAGTTCCCATGACATACAGAGCCGAAGCCTCACAGTTCGCCTGCTTTCATGAGCCCTGACCATCACCTGGTTAGTTCCTTTCTGTTGCCGCTGCTCTCCGCCTCCGGTTCCTGCTCTGCTTCTTGGAGCTCTGACTCTTGTTCCAGGGTGAGTTCATCACAAAGGTCCTACCATCATCCAGCTTGGTCGTCTTCATTCACTGCCACCCATGCCGAGCTTGGCCTTTCCTTTCTCCTCTTTTTCATTTGCTTTGTGAGCTCAAGCACCCACTCTGCCCCCCTTTGGCTCTGTCACCCTTTCTCTTCCCTCCTCTAGTTCTCCAGGGTCCGCTTGCTGAGTGCCTCATGATGATCCCAGACTCAAGCGCACAGCAGGGCCCAGGGTGTTGCATGGTCATTGGCATCCAAGGCCTCAGGGTCCCTGAAATCATTTTGTATAAAGTCGTCTTTTTCACAGGAGATCCACAATCAGCAATTGCCAGTAACTGATGTAGATAGGCTACAGCCGCCTGTTCTTTGTCCTGAACAAACAACTATGGAACGTTCCTCTGAGTGGGCTAGCACATCAGAAGATGCCTCCCCTCCCAGGTGCTCGTTTCGCTGCAGGAAGGCCTCAGTGCTCGCGTTCTGTTCAGCAGCAGGAGAGTCGTCTTCCAGAACACAGGGCGCGAGAGGTCTGAAGTCAGAGACACCTGGAGAGCTCCACATTCAAGTTGGAAATCTCTTGGCTCCCTTCAGGGGTGTGCAGCAAATCGGTCAGTGCTTTGTAGAGAAGGCATTGAGGGCCCTTGGTGCAAGAGATCTTCCTTCTTGGTTTTCTTTGAGGTTCTTAGGAATTCCAACTGGGATAGCTTTTAAGTCCAGGGAGAGCCCAAGGAAGGATCTTAGTACCCAAATGTGGTTTATTTGTTTGTTTTTGGTTTTGTTTTGTTGTTGTTGTTGTTGTGAAGGCAAATTTCTTCGGCAAATTCTTGCCGCTCGGCCCTGCATGACGGCAGCAACCTGGC
Source organism: Tonatia bakeri (assembly GCA_004024845.1). NCBI lineage: Eukaryota > Metazoa > Chordata > Mammalia > Chiroptera > Phyllostomidae > Tonatia > Tonatia bakeri. Next base: position 687,907 of record PVIA01000038.1, read on the forward strand.
AGCACCCAGAGCCTCCGCCCCTTATGGAGTCCCTCAGCAAGTGGGCAGCTATCCATCTGCCCCTCTCCCCCGCGAGCGCAGGATGGGGCCTATTTTATTCATTTTAATTGTTGCATATTATGCAATAGAATAGAAATTCAGTTAATGTTAAATGCTTCAACTGACAGTTGTTTTAGGTTCTGTATAATTATGTGAGAAAATATTTTTGTAGGAGAGATTTATAAGAATGCAATTGATCTAGCAAACAGTTACATTAAATTAGGTGACTATTGCTTAATTACCTTCCAAAGGCAGAGTTTAGTTTTTCCAAATTGTACTCCCAGCAACAAAACGTGAAATGCTGTTTACCCCACACACTCATCAACACTGAACATTATTGATATTTAAATTTTGGTAACTTGATGGGTGAGAAAATAATGCATTGGTTAACAGTGAAGTGGAGCATAATTTTATAAATGCTTATATATATCCTTGCATTTTTCTGTGAATTTCTTGTTCATATCCTTCATCCATTTTCTCTTGCTTGGTCTCCTACTGGCTTATACTATCTTTTTATATTTTATGAAACTCTGTCCCTTCTTCTTTGTATATGTTGCAAATATTCTTCCAATCTGTTACACATTTTAATTTATAATGATATTATTTGTCATTAAATTTTTAAATTTTTGATTATTTTTGTTCTTTATGATTTTTATAAAATGGTTTCCAATGTGCTTTCCTAATACTTTCATTTTTTTAAGGTTGTTTTTTCCATCACCTGAAATTTATTTTTAGGTGTCATAGAAACTAGGAGTATAACTTAACTTTTCCCTAAATAGATGGCCCATAAATAGCAAATTATGTTGACATGACTTTGTTTAATAATTTAGTTCTTTTCGTTGTCATGAAATATAGCATTATGTACACTAAATAACTATCAATTCATGGGTCTATCTCTAGAACTTTCTATTCTTTTTCATTAATCTAATTGTGTACTTTTGCATTATAATTCAGTTTTAATTATGTATGTTTTCTTCCTGAGACTTTGAAAAAATATTTTATTTCTAAAATAAATAATTTGTCAATTTATTATGTAATTTTTAAGTTACTCCTTTAATCTATCAAGTTTGTGGAATTATATTGATAGCTTTCCTGCTGTTGAACTATACTTGCATTCCTGAGAAAAGTCTATTTCATTGTGATTGTTTTCATACTATGCTCATTTAGATTCCTTATACTTATGACTTTTTCCCTCTGTAAACATAAATGAGATTGATCTCTTGTTGGAGTACATTCTTCCTAGTCTTTGTCTATGTAGTTTCATAAATATTCTCACATATTTTGATATAAGGATTATGCTAGCATTTTCTATTGAGCTGGGAAGCTTCCATCTTTTTCTATACTCTGGAAACATTTATACATACAGAAATTATCTCTCCCTTTTCAGTTAGATAGACCTTTCTTATTACTTTGCCTGAGCTAACTCTAATTTTAGAGATAGATTTTTGTTTCCATAATGATTATGATTATATTTGTAATCACTATTTAAACATATTTAAATAGTTTTGAACTTTTTAAATGTTTTGTATATACATATTGTTTAAGGGTTCATAGCTTCCCTAGCCAGTGAATCTCTGCAAATAGCACACTATGGTCTTAGTAGTTCTCCATCAATTACGTCATAAAAAGTGGATTCACTGCAAATAACTACAAGTAAAACTCAAAATTTTGATTATGTTTCATATTTGGCAGGGACTATTTTTCCTTATAAAAGCTAATATAAAATTTCAAATATATATTTAGGGGACAGAATGAAATTCTTCTGACCTAAATAGAGTCCTTCAGATTATTTAATTTAGGTTGCTGTATCTCAGAGCAGTGACCATTAAGAGTAAGAAGATATCAACAAATAAATATTTATTTACTTAAAATAATGGTTTACCTTGTCACTCCTTTTTTTAAATCACAGAAGCAATGAATTGGCAAAGTAAAAAATACTTTAAAAATGCAGAAGATAAGCTCATTCATTCTAAATTCACTTCTCAAAGGAAAATCTATTGCTGCATAACCTGCCAGAAATTTTGTGCAAGTTTGTCAATAAGTATATTGGAAAAAAGTGTTCATTATATGTATGGGTGTGTATGTGTAACCTGCACTTTTCACTTACCATTATGAACACTTTTCCATGTCAGTAAATCCAGACCTGCCTCATAATGGCCACATAGTATTCCATTTTGTCAGTCATTACAATTATATAGTCATACTGCTATTATTAGACATTTATATTTTCTAATTTTTTCACACTTCAAATATGCTGAGAGAAAATAATTTGAAGCATATTTTCCTTAAATATTTGGGCTAATTATATAATGGACCCATGTGAAAGAGATACTTTCAGGGTATGAAGACCTCTGAGTCTTGAGGTCAACTGATATCATTTATTTTACTTTACAATCTATAACTTCCATTTTATGACAAAACCCCACTGAATCTGATAAATCCACTTTGTGCATATATAACCTTCAGATGAGCTTGAAGTTGGATAAACCCGTGGCTCGTGTGCTCCCTGTCCCCAGCTCCCTATCCTATATTCTCTTACTGCATCTACTATCTTCTGGCCTTATTTTTTATATCATTTTTCTTATCAAGTTAAAGGTAAAAATTTCAAAGTAGGGGTTTGATATACTCAGAGCACTAGCAAACAAATAATTGAGTGTTCACCATGTAGGGATGCTAAGATGAATAATGGGATAGGGAGCCAATATTTATTGAATGCTTTCTCCATGCCAGATCTTTTATAGTCATTATTTTATCCAATCTTCACACTATCTCTGCAAATTTAACATTTCAGATGAGGAAAATGAGTTCCAGAGAAGTTCTAGAACCTGGTCGAAACCAATGTAGAACCTAGTAAGGGAGAGAGTCAGGTTGGAACTCAGGGCTGCCTGGTTCAAGCTTCCTTAACGTGGATGAAGTGCGCAGTCCCTGCCCTTGAGAAATTCATTAAATGGTGGTGTTGAGACGTTGTTCCCTAGTCCAACTCATTGGCGTGCACTCTTCTGATCCTTGCCTATTTACCTCTTCCTAGTATTGAGGAGACCTAGGTAACTCCTTATAAATGAATGCAGCTCTTGAGCAGGACTTCAACTGAAATGATCACAGTGAAAATATGTTACGCATGTGCAAAACATACATGGACAAAAAATGCAGTTGCAGCAGATGATGCATTCTGGAAGATAGGCTTTTTCAAGAATTATAAACAAAATTTTAAAAATCAGCCAAGCACGTGTGGTCACCAAATATTCAATGAAAAGAATAAAATAAAAATAACTAAAAAAAGAACAATTTACTCACTTTCCTCTAAGGTTGGAAAGGATCAGGGTTGAGGTGAGGTTGGGAATTAATCAGTAACCCTAGGATTGCCTCAGAGCATCAATTTAGTTTTATAACTTGGGAAACACTTTTAATACATGACAATAGCAACCACTTCTCAGAAAATGTGCTTAAATATGTTTTAATTTTTTTTAAAGCATGACCTTTAGTTCGGATACCTTTGGCTGGATTTTCTGCCCAGGAAGCTGGAGATGGTCTCTGCTGAACCCTCTTGGGAAGTAAATGTCTTAGGGTCTTTTCCCCATATCTCTGTTTCTTTACCTCTTCAGACCTTTCTGCTGGAGGGAAATGGCAATGTTTAGCTTGAACAACAGATGCCTTTCAAGCAACTGTTCAAGGTGAATTTGACAAGCAAATATAGAATTATAGTTAGAGAATTTTTTTCTTAAAAGAGAAATAAATGTACCAAAATTTATGCTATGGTGGAAAGATCACCAAACTCAGAGTTAGAGTGATCTTCAATTTCATGTTCTCTTCTTAATAATCATATGAAGTTGGACCAGCGTCTTAACCTGCCTGGACCTCAGGTTGTTTACTCAGGCACAGTGAAAAATATTTGCCCCGCCTACCACTTAGGATTGCTAATGACAATGCAATTAAATACCATATGTGAGAGCCATCTGTGAAATGTTGACTGCTACATAAATTTGTTATTATTGTTAGAGTAGATATTATTATTAGCCTCACAATGCCTGATATAACTCGGTACTTGGTTACAACTTGTTTTTGTTGTTTTAGTAACATTCCCATAACAAAGAGCTGTGGTTTTGGAGCTCTGTGGGTTCAGGCTGGCACATTATGTGAACCTGGTGAAAAATGATGGCTGGTAAGTGAAAGGAGGAATGTGAGAAATTTGTGGGCTGCTTACTTCCAGCCCAAATTTATCATTCCCACCCAACTGGTGAGATTCCCTCTGAAGCTGTGACCATTACATGTCAACTCGTAAGGACGGAAGATAAGAAATAGGGTTCCTCCAAGTTAAGATTAGTGTTCAAAACTGACAAACATACACAAAAAATCCAAGAGCAATAATGATGACAAAGCATATTTCAGTTGGTCCAAAGTCTCTAGAGAACTAGTGCGTGTTTGGGGTGTGAGGCCGGGGGTAACAGAGGCCTCTCGTCACCTTGACGGGGCCTACACATATCGCCTGGCCAGGCCTTCTCTAAGCTGAGGTCCAGGGCCCGAGCAGAAGTGCAGGATCTTTGGCCTTGTGCACCTTCTGCCTTTCACTTCACCCACAGTCTATGAAGGGCTGGCCAGGAGCACTGGATAGAGAATTTGTTCCCTGAAGCTATTTTTGCAATTCTACAGAGTTAAGAATTCAACCTGACCAGGTGGCAGATGAGTTCCTGGGCTCAGGCCCAAGAAAGGTCCATATACTGAGAGAAAGGCCAGACTCGTGTGGTCCCAGGGCAGCGTGGAGTTCACACCAAGTGTCTGGGAAACATCAGTGCTACAGTCCTTGTTTTTAAATTAAATTCCTGTCCTACTCCGCCTGCCTCTTTTCTTCTTCCCTTCTCTTGTGCATTCCTCTTTTCCCTTATCTTTACCTATTTTCACTTTTCAGAATATCCCTCCTCTTTCTTTCCTCTTTTTATTTCTATTACTTGGTAGATATACAATCTTGTGCAAATGTGTTAACTGCTTTGTGTTGCATTTTTCCTATCTGTAACATGAGAATAAAACACTCATAAGAGAACTGATGGGGACTATTTGCCTGTTGGTTCCCTCTCCTCCCTTTTCCTGTCTTCTCCTCATCTTACCTTCAAAATTTCTTTCATTTTTTCTCTCCATTTTCCTTTTCCTTTCTTTCTTTCTTTTTCCCCTTTCCCTCTCTCTCCTACATTTAAAACCACCTCCCACCAGCTTAGCTTTATGCCCTCAGTAAGTCACCTTGGGACATCCCATTCTTGTCAACTAACCACATTTCCTCTGCTCCTGGGGCAGGATGTGTGGCTATGACTAGCAAGGCTATCAAAACCAATCATAGGACTTCATTTATCTTTACTCTCATACCACTGTTACTGAACCCCAGGCTATCACAACTACATCTGGTGGCATTTTCTATCTTTTTCAATGAACATAAATTAAATAGGAGGTTGGTTGGAAGTCTTGCAAACTGTAAACGGTACATAGTCAGCAGAGGTATTTCCTTTCTGAAAAATGGCCTGCAAGACCCTTTGATTCTTGACACCAAATCTAAGGGCTGCCTTCTCACAGCTACCTCTCTGTGTCAACTCATGAGAGCTATAGAGTGTTGACCATTTGTATGAACCATAGGAAAAGTAGGATTGACTTCATTCAAATCGTTCTGATATGTATGGAGGTATTCTCTACCAGGAATAGTATAACATTAAATTGGACAGTGAGACCTTTTAAGTAGACCTGGTTTGGACCACTCAACCCTGTTTATTCTATGCTCCACCACAGGCCAGTTGCTGAACTGGGACACAGTGGTAGACAAGGCATCTATTTTGCTCCCAACAGCTCATGATCTGATGGAAGAGAAAGCAAGTAAATAAGCAGTCTCTCTATCTGTATTGAAGGTACATCAAGGATTTGGGGGGCATATGAGTGGTGGTCAACAGCTATCCCAGCCTGGAGGCAGGACTTCCCATGGAGAAATACCTGACATGAGTCCAAAGGTGAATGAGAAGAAGTTAGATTTGAGATGGTCCTGAACAGAGTGAGGGGGGATTTTCCAGCTGGAAGGAGCAGCCTGTTCCAAGGCTAGGATGTGGGAGAGAGGGAAAATGGTGCCTGTGGGGTTCAGGTAGTTCCATGTGACTGGGTCGGTGAGTATGGAGGCAGGAGTTGGTGGGGAGTACAGCTACAGAGGGAAAAAACGCTTAGCAAGGCTTGATTGTCATGTTAAAGCACTTGAATATTTTCTGTAACCATTATGGAGGTATTTAAGAACTGCTAAAGAGGGAGAAAACATGAACATATGTGTTACTTCAGAAACCTCACCCCTAACTTCAGTAGAATTGTTGATTAGAGGAGAGCAGGACCGAACATGGGAAAAACGGTCAGGATGGTTGTTTTCACCCTGGCTGCATGTAGGTTGCTGGGGAGCTTTAAAAAGCATTGATGCCTCCGTTCCACCCACAGAGACTGTTTGATGTAATTGGTCTGGGATGTAGCCTGGGCTTTGGAATTTTTAACAGCTTCCTAGGGCATTCTAATTTGCAGCCCAGCTGAGAGCACTGAGTTCAAAGGTGGAGAAATGGGGATGGCTGAAGGACTGTGAGATGTGTCTGGCTTGGGCTGGACCCTGCCTCGGAGCTTCCTAAAAAAAAAGAAAATGTTTTTTTCTAGAATGTTTAGGATATCAAGTCTTGAACTTGATGACCAACTATAGTTGGGTTCTCAGGTGACTGGTATGAGGAGAGTACTGAGCCTCTGAATTCATCAATACCAAGCCTGAGATGGGAAATTGATGGGAAATTGCAGAACCTCAAGAATTAATTGACTTGTGACAGCAGGGCATGAGTGGAAATGGTATTATTTGTTTAGACTGTAAGTTATTTCTACATCAGCCTACATATACACATAACCAGTTAAAACAATCCCTCATTTTTCTTTCTTTTTTTAGAAAAACATTATTTATTTGTTTATTTTTAGAGAGAGGGAAAGGAAGGGAGAAAAACATCAACAATGTCGTTGCCTCTCACGCACCCCCTACTGCAGATGTGGCCTGTGCCAGGCATGTGCCCTGACTGGGAATAGAACCTGCAATGCTTTGGTTTGCAGGACGGCACTCAATCCACTGAGCACACCAGCCAGGGCCCCCTCATTTTTTTCTAAATTTCAGTTTTAATTTTCTTCCTCAAATTAATTGAGATTGGACAGAAAAACTCTAAATAAACTGCATTGAAAGTTTTATATTTAACCTGTCCCAACTATGGCTAGTTTGTGAACAACAACAACACACGCAAAAAGAAGCATTTATTTTAAACTAGAAAAGAGGTTTATTCAGTTTCTTCCTTTTGTTTTTCCATGCATTGTTTTCCACAGAGAGCTCAATGGCCTACCGCACAGCCAGTCTGCATTTCCCCTTTCCCCATTTCTACTCAGCCCTTCTAAGAATTACTCAGCCTGAGAACACTGAGAACATTGGGGCACATCCCAGTCCCATGGAGTTAACCCTCTACACACAGAAGGCTCTCCTGGCTTCACAGCAGTGGCTTTGCTGGGAGCTGCTGTGCTCCATAGGCCCCTGGTGTCTGCTGAGAGGATGTGACTTAGGGGTTAAATGCAGTTTACAATTTCAAAAAATGCCTGATTTGTTGAAAGAGGCTCCTGAAGAAGAACATGTGAGCCCGAAATGGTTTGCAACATCTGAGAAGGTGGGAGTGCACGCTCAGAGGCCCTCGAAAAATCGGACTGGGGCCCGGAATCAGGAAAAAGACTCTATTGCGGTTTCTACGACTCTCATCAACTTATAAGCCTTCCTGTTGAAATCCCTGACAGTACCTTTGACAGCATGTTATTATCTTACAATAAAATCTGTCCCCAACCCCCTAGTCCTGCTGCTCCCCCAGTTTCCAAGAAGGTGTTGAACAGTTAACAGTGGGGGGATAGAGAGTTCAAAAGCAGATTCTCGAAGTTCCTGGTGACTTGACTCTTTCAGGGAGTAGGTGGGGATCAAACTCTCTAATTTTATTTTTTCATTTTCACAGGAATTGAATTAACAACAGCAAGAGAATGCCTCTAGGTTTACAGTTGTATGCCTTATTGCATATATATCCTATAAAACAGAAAACCATATGGAGAATTCTGCTTTCTTGGCTTTTCGTGTGTGTACCAGGAAGTAGTAAAATGTTTTGAGGTACTATTAAGTCTTTAAGTTACAAAATCAAGATTCCACCTTAAAATTTTTCTATACTGTACGTTGTTGCATAGCCTGGGGTGCTGACTCCCTGCCAAATATCTATCAGAGAGTGATTTATGATATATGATACGCTCCCCAGCCCAAGTGGAGACTGTCGTTGAAACATGAGAAAGGGGAGGCCTTGCTCTCTCGAAACCATGATGACTGGTTTCTGTTTGGCTTTTCTGAGGGAACATACAGTACAAAACGTGCCCAATTTTACAGCACCAAAACTTATGTAAGAAACAAAGCACAGTTAGGTTCAAGAACTTAATTTCTCCTTACTGTTTGGTAGGGGCTGTTTTCAGTTGGAACGCCTGTTCTTTTTTCCTCCATTCTTTCCCTCCTGCCCCTCCCCAGCCTCCCTATTGTTGCTGTTCTACTGAGCTTGGAAATAAAATCAAACGGCTCTGTGCTGGCAATGAAAACATTGTAAAATGAAATCTCAACTCCGTGTTTTAAATATTTCATGTGCTTTTCATTCTGTGATGACTAAGAATATATTGTGATTTCTGGTGTTTTCTGTTCTGCGAATGTTTCCCCAGCAGCTGTGAAGATGTACATCTCCCTTACGCTTTTAGGGCACTTTGCAGTTTGCTTAGATAAAGCAGCTTGGATTCCCCCCCATCCCCCGAAAAAAAAAAGGAAAAGAAAAAGAAAGCAGCCATTTTTCCTTTATAGCAAAATCTTTTGACTTATAAGTAGATATTCTAACTACAGTTTAAAGGACAGTTGATTGTTTGACTTTCAAAATACTGTTAGCAGTGATATTGCTACAGGTTGTTTCACTAGTCTGTCTGCAACTGCTGCAGATTTTTGTTGGTATTGCTGTGAATTGCTTGTTTTTCTAAGCATAAAGGAAAGCTGTGGTCACTGCAGAAAATTTGGTAAATACAGGAAGGTACAGTCAAGACAATGTACCATAACCCACTTCATTTCCCGAATGGTTGTTATTTTTCATTGTCACGATACACATTTGAAAATGTGATTTCTAATGGCTCCGTGACTTATGATGATGCCATGACGTACTTAACTGTTTCCTTCGTATAGGACATTTATGGTAGGTCCATTTCTAATGGCAGTGTTCTTATAAATAACAATGTGATGTGATGAACAACTGACTATGGGACGTTGGCCATGTTTCTGTTTACTTCCTTAGGACACTCGTCCTGTAATTGGTATTACTAAGTCAAAATTCATAAATCTATTTAATAAACTTGCTGCATATTTTCATATTGGTTTAGGAAGTCTATGCTGTATATTACCATTTCTACTGTACGTTGGGCTTGTGCCCATTTCATCCTTATATTCTGCAGTACTCTGATGGTTGGTGGGGTTTTTTAAAAACGTTTGCCAATTTAGTATATATAAAATGACAAAGTTAATTGTAATCAGCATTATTTTAATTACAAAACAACACAGCATATTTTTCTTGTATATAGTCTTCTAATTTTGAGCATTTAGTGGCTTGGTTTAGTAAGCTTTGTCCCCAAACCCTGCATACTATATCTATCAAAGATTTCTTTTCAAAACCCTTAGACTATTTATTTCCTTGTAATAACCTGGAAATTAATTTTCTATTAGAGCAGCTGAGTAATATATGCCAGAACTTGAATACTTGGTTCCAAAATGTTTGATATCTTAAACTCCCAAGTCTCTGTAACTCGGGACCTCTCCCACGCACACCCAGTACCAGCTTCTCTTCTGCAGGGATGTGGAAGTCCTGCTTTCTAGTAGCGTTCTTTGGCAGGTACGTGTTAATGTTCTAGAAAGCAACTGGGGCACATAGCTTTTTGTTCTTGATTCTGCTCGTGAATTGGTAATCCATTTGACAAATGATTCTTGAATTTAGGATGCTTTAGATAATGCATTTTTGGACCATCTTAATCTGCCTCATCTCAAAAACTATTCCTTCCCACCGAAGGCCTCTGTGATGTTCTTTTGTAGGCCAGGATTACTGCTGAGTTATTCCTAATACTTCCGTGAGGGCAGAAGTGGCAGTTGGAGCCACATTAAAGCCAGTCCTGGGAATGCCTCTCAAACTCCCCCTAAGTTTCTGTCTTGTAAGTTTCCATTTCTTGAGCACCAATTACATGCCAAACACCTTTCACACTTGATCTCACTGAACCTTTACTACCATTCAATGGAGTTTTTATAATGATCCGTTTTCATAGGCAAACATTACCTCTGAGAAATGATGTCAATTCCCCAGAGAAACAAAGATTTTAAGTGGCAACTGGTAAATACAGAGAGTTTCAAAATTCCTGTTTAGTAAATTATATAGAAGCTGTAGGGATAAAGATGTTAAAGTTTTTCAGGTAAATTATTGAGCATCTCAGGGAGACAAACGGGAAATCTTTTAATTAATAAAATGCAAGAGATCTCTCTTACCTGCTCCCCCTGCAAAATATATATCATAGTGTTTTAATTACTTCATATTTAATCGTTTAGACTTTCAAACATTTCTGAGAACACATCCAAACTCTGAAAGGACTGCAGAAATTCATCCACTGACCTCAGGCTATGGGATTTACCCCATAACGTTGGATGCACACTTTGTATTTCTATGTATATGTGTCTTAGAAATTCTTTTGCTTGGCTTAGTGGCATGGCATTTACCCTCTGAGCAGTTCACTCTGCCCATGAAAACAGGGGTTGATCATTTATGGAAGTTGACAGGAAATACGATAAAGGTGCTGTGAGGACAGGCTTTTGGTGTCCATTCTCGGAAAACTGTATTCCAACTTCCAGAGTCTCAGGATTTTAAAGATCAGGCTTCCTAGCCTCTTCAGCTTCTGCACCCTGAGATAACCTGTTGCTATTTTTGAATATAAATAGACCTTCTTAGGCATAAAAAGAACTGCCCAAGGGTTTCCCCCCCTTTCTCATTTTGGTGTTTGGATTGTTAGCGGAAGTCTTGCGCTTTGAAACTTGGGAGGCAGTGCCTGCAAACAAACATCCTGTGGACAAAATTGTTGGCCTAGCACTCGGTGTTCCAGGATGATTGACAGGAAGCAGGGTGTGTGGTGAGAAGGGAAGATGGGCGCTCTGAGCTTGGTGGCTTCCAGTTCCCCCAAACAATAGCTGGTCTCCCGGGGAGTCTCTCACATTCTTTTTCCCATTTGCTGGCTGGAAGTTTGAATGGTTGTTTGTGGTGGGAGTTTGGGAGGTCATGGGCTGGGCAAGGAGGCGAAAAGGACCCTGGTACTCAATCCAGTGATTACAAACAGAAAATCCAAACTTTTGATAGTGCTTTTATGTGAGGGATAGGGACGTGTAGGTGCCCGGAGATCCGGGATGATGACTCAAATCAGCTAACGGGGAAAAAGGAGCCATCCAAAGAAGTGATGACCAGGCAAAGCCAACACGCAGTGGAACCGGGCTGCAGTCAGGTGGTGGTCAGGAGCGATCAGGGACCGTTCAATGAAGGGGAATGGGACTCACCAGGAAAAGAAAACAAATATTTTTCAAAGCCCAGCTATGTGCTGGATTTGTACAGGTTTTTGCATTTGACCCTATTTGCATGTTTTCGAAGCATGTATTACATTAACTTCAGATGATGAAACTGAGGCTTATAGATTAAAGTTATCCAATGTGACAAAAGTAGACCATGGAACAGCTGACATTTGAGCTTGTGTGCATCGTCCTCGACCACATTTCCTCCCTAAACTTGTCCGGGTCTCGTTCTCTTCCTTCTCTCCTTCCGTCCTGGCAGGAAATTTGTAGAAGAGAATTTGTCTCTAGTTCAGTCTTCTACACTTACCCATTTGTATCTTCTTTCCAGGCTCCCTGAACCTTTCCCCATTGTCTGAATCATCAGGCCCTTTCGTATCTCTAGGCTTTTACTGTATTGTTACCTTTGCTACAATGATTTTCTTTTCCTTCTCTCAACACAATCTTTGGCTTGCCCTCAAAGTTCAGTTCAAATACCAGCTTCTTCCAAGAGCTCGTGTGTCACACTTTCCCTCACTCCCCCTGTGGGATCAGTAGCAGCTTCCCATCCACAGCAATCTATGTCTACCTCTGTTATCATTATCACATCGTTTCAAATTTGAATGTCCCTAGTTCTTACTAATCCAAGAGTAACACACACATAAAAAACACCTTAAAATTCAACCCTGTCTTTTGATAGCTTAATAATGCACCAGTTAGGTAAATATTAAGCTTTGATTCTCCTTTCCAGATCTGTCCATCCCTCTATGTCTGAGAATCCCCAATAGATTCTAGTTTATTTATAGTCAGTAGTTGTCCTTGTGGGATTTCATGAGTTTATCTAAGAAAGAAAAGTGGGCAGAAATGTTAAAGGAGTGAGTTGGGAAGGGAATTTCTAGCTTGGTTTTCCTTCCTTCCTTCCTTCCTTCCTTCCTTCCTTCCTTCCTTCCTTCCTTCCTTCCTTCCTTCCTTCCCTCTTTCTTTGATGTGCAGTTTTGGAGAAATTCAGAGACCAAATTGGAGAAGCTATATTATATTTTATTTGGGTTTGAAGTGGTTGATACATCTAGATTTGTAAAGGGTTATAATCTCAATATTTTTGTTCAGAGGGCAAGGTCAAAATTTCAAGCCTTGGCATGCAAAACTTCATATGCCTGATTCTTCAAACTATCTTTTTAGCCTTATCTACTCTGCCTTCCCCTGCTCCAGGCAAACTGGTCTTGTTCCTGTTTTTGGAATAATCCTGTTCCCTCTGTCCTTACATCTTCCCAGAGCTGACCAGCCCCTCCAGCCACGAAGGCTCCCAACTCTTTGACCAGCACCAATGCGCCCATCCTAAAGGACCCTCACTAAGTCCTACCATCTCCAGCTTAAATGATTCCCTCTTCCCTGAACTCACAGCACTTTTCACTTATTTGGCAATTAATTCTGCATGGGTTTGTGAAAAAGCTTGTTTTGTTTGTATTGTTGTGGAATTTATATTATTATTTTATTTTTCTACTTTGTTCTTTTCCAGTGTTTTTATCTCCAAAAGAGCCTGGAACATTGTCTTTTATATTTTTGTCACTCCAGCTTCTTGAAACTCTGCATTATCTGAGCAAATCATATGCCTTTAATACATCACTTCTTTATTTATTGAAGAGATAATTTTTATTACCTAAACCACCAAATGAGGGATCAAGAAGAAAACTGATATCTATTGATAAAAGTATTTTTCAGGCACAAGACTAGAAGTTTTATGATACAAACTTATTTAATCCTTCCCCAGACCTGGTAAATCAATTATTTTTAATAGCCGTTTTACAGATAAGGACAATTCACTTAGAAGTTCTGAGCTGTTTGCTTAGGATCATGCAGAGTGTGTGTCAACGCTTGGCTATCATTTCTCCCACAAAAGTGTATTCATTGAAACACTCATGAAGCAAATGTTCCTTGCCTACCTTCCTGATTTGGGCAGAAGAGATACAATGATGAGCAAACATCTACCAAAACCTTATTTTTTATGATACTTGGATGAGTTGAAAAATACCTGCAAACCAAATAATAATCTAAGTAAGTGTAAAACTGAAATTGTGTTAAATGCTAGGATGGAGAGATTCATATTACTGAGAGTGAATATCATAGGATGTTTGATCTGCTCTTGGAAGGACGGAAAGGTATTCTTGTTGAAATAGTACCTGGGCTGCATATGTAAGATGAGTAAGAGTTAGCCAAGCGAAGAGGGAAGGAAAGACATAGCCACAGAGGAACCAGCAAGTGGAAAGGCCTTTGGCACAGAGGAGTGGCAAGGAAGAAAGACAGGAAGATTCCAGTGTGGCTGGTGTGTGTGTGTGTGTGTGTGTGTGTGTGTATGTGTGTGTGTGTGATGAGGTGTGGAATTAGAGATACAAGCCTTTTCATTTGTTTCTGTCTTCATCCGAAGAACAGTGGATCCATTCAAGACTTCAGTATGCACACAATATGATGATTGCTCTGGCTGCAATGACGATGGCAGACAGGAGAAAGAAGGGTAAGAGCAGAGGCTAAACCAGGCAGGAGACTATTGGATTAGCCTAGTGACAGATGGAATATTGGCCTAGTGCGGATAATGGTAGTGGGGGTGTGAGGGAGAAAAGGGGATGGGTTAGAAAGCCCACGGGTTAGGTGGCTCAATGGCAAGGTCTTGTTGATGGATTAGATATGGGGGTGAGGAAGAGGCAGATGACACAAACCGCTCTAGAAATTTTGCCACCAAGTCTTGCTGGGTGGTAGAGCCATTATTTGTATAGGGAGCTGTGAAAAATGATCAGATTTGAGGTGGACATTGATGACATTGGCGTTGGATGTGTTGTAAGATATCTTTTAGACATCTAAGATGAGAGGCTAACCGGCATACGTATGCCGGGAGTTTAAATGAGAATTCTGTCCTGGACATACAAAGTCATGAGAATCCCTGCAGAGATGGAGAGGAGAGCCTGGCGAGGGTTTCTCAGGGCTGCTAGCAGGTACAGTTGGAGGCACTGAGGACAGGAAAAAATGCCACTCAGGCCCTGGATTTGAGGGATTGTCAGTTTAGTGGTCTGCACTGATTTGTGAGATTCCAAATTTACAGTTTTTAGTGACATCATCTTTGAGGAAGCAAAGGCTAAAGTGAGAGGGAGTCAGTGCTGTAATACTTGACCTTTAAGTTTTTGTTTTGTTTTGTTTTTTAGCTTTGTTTTCTAAGACATGTGGTTTCCTGCCACTGTTTTGGCACATTTGTTGTTGATATTGGGAAATAGTGTGTATCATATTTGGCAATTACGCTCATTATTTTACAGTGTTTGTGCGAGCTTAGGAGGTGCACACTTTTTACTTGCAAACAGGAAACCAGAGGCCCGGGCAGGGTTGGGAGTGTTTTGAGTGAGATCACCAGCATCCCTGAAATGAAGATTAGAATCCATGACATCTCCACAGCCAACGCAATTTCCGTGTTTGTGAGGTGTGCTGTATTGACGTGCTTGTGTTTTGAGTTTTTCCCCCACAAGACGGGGCACAGAGACTAGAAAAAGAGGGCATTGCTGCCCCAGAGGGTCTCCTGTCCTGTGTGCTCTAGGCTAGGTCCTGACCATCGAGATTATTGTGAGTAGCAGAAACAGCAGGGGCAACATCACATTTGCAAACCAAACATAGTGAAGGTGAAAAGAATAAATCACTTCCATTCCAATAACAAGTAGTTCATGGTAATAGAAAGAAGCTACAACAGGACTAGTTTTATAAAAATTGAGAGGATCAATTTGCAAAAGTACATATTGACCTAAAGAACCTTACAGAACTTAGTGACTCTCCAAAATAATTTGTATTCACAGGAGATGTCAGTTTTTAGTTATTAATTCAAGAAAGTAGTATTCCCTTTTGGTAAAATATTCAAACAGTACCGGAGGGTACACAGTGCAAGGTCTCCATTTTAATACTCCTCCCCAGAGCACAAATTCCCTCCCCTGAGGTCATAGTTGTCACCAGTATTTTTATTTATTTCTCCAGAGCTATTCCGTTTGTAGCTACCTTTATATAGAGAGGTGGCTTGTGACACAGAGTGCTTTGTGCTTTGTTTCTTCACCAGGGTACTAATCCATATTGGTTCCTATAGCCCTGCCTTGTTCTCTTCAATAATTGCAGGTATATTATAACTTCTCCTCCCCTTTCCCTCCTTCCTCTGTCCTGCTGTTGTGTCTTTCTGTGGCACATGGGAAGCATTTTGCTCAACGAACTACTTTGGCATGATGATCACCGTGTGGAGGCATTCAAGTGCCCTTCCACACTGTTTGTAGTTTACCTTCCCGGTCCCATCTCTGCTGGGTGCTGGAGGCAGTGGAGATCTTCAGCAGTCTGAGCTGTAGTCAGGGGAGGGCCAGCGTGTGTGTCAGCTCTCAGGCCCTCCGGCGGATCGGAGGGCTTTGTGCTTATCTCCTCTTCCAAGATTCAGCCTAGAGTTTGGTGTGGGGAGCATAGCCACCTACACCAGCATGCAAGGCATGACCTCACCTCTGCTGTTCCTCCCTTTTCCCTAATTGGGGGTTCCTTCTTAATGTCAGCATACCTTGGGCAGTTTAGTAGTCTCTCTCATAGTATACTCATCTGTATGAGCAGGTATGCAGAAGAATTTAGAGCAATTCAAGTATATGCGCAAAGATAGAAGGAGAAATGCTATTTCAAAGTCTAAACAAAAAAAGTAAATTTGGCATCATGCAACTATGACATAAGTTCTTGGTCTCCGGGAGGTTAAAATTTGCCGAGTAATTTACAAAATGGAACTTGTATCTCCCACCTAAATACCTGCATCTCCTCCAGTATTCCCAGGAGCATTGTTACCACCTTTCTTCCAATTGCTCAGGCCAAAAATCTAGGTTTTATTCTTATATTTTCTGTGTCCCTCATTAAAAAAATAGACTTTATTTTTTTTTGCAGTTTTAGGTTCACAGAAAAACTAAGCAGAAAGTACAGACATTTCTCATATACCCTCTGCTTCCCCCATTATCAACGCCCCTCACCAGAATGGTACATGTGTTTTCATTGATGAACTTACATTGATAATATTATTATCAACCAGAGCCCATCGTTTCTATTAGAGTTCATAGAATTTTATACATTCAATGGGTTTTGATAATTTTACAATGATATGTATCTACCATTATAGAGTCATACAGAGTAGATCAAAATCCTTAAAATCCTCTGTGCTCTGCCTATTCATCCCTCTCTTCTCAGTAACCTCTGGCCAATACTGATCTTATTTTTTGTCTTTATAGTTTTACTTTTTGTAGAATGTCATACAGTTGAAATCATGATAGTATGTGTTTATTTTTCAGATTGGTTTCTTTTGCTTGGTAATATGCATTAAGGTTTCTTCATGTCTATTCATGGCTTGATAGATCATTTCTTTTCAGTGCCGAATAATATTCCATTGTCTGGATGTACCACAGTTTATAGTTATCTGTTTACCTACTGAAGGGCATCTTGGTTGCTTCAAAGTTCTGGCAATTATGAATAAAGGTACTACAAACATTTGTGTGTGACTTTTTATGTGGATGTAAGTTTGAACTCCTTGGGGTGAATACTAACAAGCACAATAGCTAGAATGTATGATAAGAATATTGTTAGTTTCATAAGAAATTTCAAACTGTTTCCAAGGTGGCTGCACCATTTGCATTTCCCCCAGTGATGAGTGAGAGATTTCCTGAGGCTCCACATTCTTGCCATCATTTGGGATTGTTAGTGTTCTGGATTTGGGTCATTCTAATAGATGTATAATAATATCTGATTACCAATTTAGCTTGCATTTCCCTGAGGACATATGATATGCAGTATCTTTTCATATGCTAATTTGCCATATGTATCTCTTCTTTGGAGACATGTCTGTTAAGGTCTTTGGCTCATTTTTAAAATCTGGTTGTTCATTTTCTTATTGTTGAGTATTAAGAGTTTTTTGTATGTTGCAGATAATAGTCTTTTATTCAGATGTGTCTTTTGCAAAGAGTTTTTTCCCAGTCTCTGGCTTCTCTCACAGTCTCTTACCCAGAGCATAAAATTTTAATTTTAAATGAAGTCTCTTGTCAGTTTTTTTTTTTTTTTTTTGTGGATTTTGACATTGGTGGTATATTTAAAAAGTGTTTGCCAAAGCCAAGGTCATATCAATTTTTACCTGTTTTATAGATTTGTGTTTTATGTTTAAGTCCGTGAGTCATTTTTTGTATATTTTATTGTTATGCTATTACAGTTGTCCCATTTTTTTCTCTCCTTTATCCATCTCTGCCCTATACCATCTCTCCCTCCAGCGTCCCCCACCTGTGAGTTCATGTCCATGGGTTGTACATATAAGTTCTTTGACTTTTCCACTTCCTGTACTATTCTGAACCACCTCCTGTCTATTTTGTACCTGCCATTTATGCTTCTTATTCCTGTACCTTTTCCCCCACTTTTCCCCCTCCCCCTCCTCACTGTTAACCCTTCATGTAATCTCCATTTCTGTGATTCTGTTTCTGTTCCAGTTGTTTACTTAGTTTTTGTTTTTTAGGTTCAGTTGTTCATAATTGTGAGTTTGTTGTCATTTTACTGTTCATAGTTTTTGATCTTTTTCTTGTATAAGTCCCTTTAACATTTCATATAATAAGGGCTTGGTGATGATGAACTCCTTTAACTTGATCTTATCTGGGAAGCACTTTATCTGCCTTTTCATTCTAACTGATAGCTTTACTGGATAGAGTAATCTTGGATGGAGATCCTTGCCTTTCATGAGTTCAAATACTTCTTTCCAGCCCCTTCTTGCCTGCAACGTTTCTTTTGAGAAATCAGCTGATAGTCTTGTGAGAACTCCTTTGTAGGTAATTCTCTGCTTTTCTCTTGCTGCTTTTAAGATTCTCTCACCTTTAATCTTGGGTAACTTAATTATGATATGTCTTGGTGCATTTCTTCTTGAATCACACTTCTTTGGGACTGTCTGAGCATCCTGGACTTGCACATCTATTTCCTTTGCCAGATTAGGAAAGTTTTCCTTCATTATTTTTCTTTTAAAAAAATATTTTTATTGATTATGCTATTACAGTTGTCCCATTTCCCCCACTTCCTTCCCCTCCACCCAGCACACCCTCTCCCACCCACATTCCCTCCTTTAGTTCATGTCCTTGTGTTATAAGTTCTTTAGCTTCTACATTTCCCATACTATTCTTGCCCTCCCTCATCTATTTTCTGCCTACCATCTATGCTACTTATTCTCTGTACCTTTCCCCCTCTCTCCTCCTCCCACTTCCCTGTTGCTAACCCTTCATGTGATCACCGTTTCTGTGGTTCTGTTTCTGTTCTAGTTGTTTGCTTAGTTTGTTTTGTTTTTGTTTTAGGTGTGGTTGTTAATAATTGTGTTTGCTGTCATTTTACTATACATGTTTTTTATCTTCTTTTTCTTAGATAAGTCCTTTTAACATTTCATAGAATAAGGGCTTGGTGATGAGGAATTCCTTCAACTTGACCTTATCTGAGAAGCACTTTATCTGCCCTTCCATTCTAAAGGAAAGCTTTGCTGGATAGAGCAATCTTGGATGTAGGTTCTTGCCTTTCATCCAGCCCCTTCCTTCCATACTTCCTTCCAGCCCCTTCTTGCCTGCAAGGTCTCTTGAGAAATCAGCTGACAGTCTGATGGGAAATCCTTTGTAGGTAACTGCCTCCTTATCTTTTGCTGCTTCTAGGATTCTCTCCTTCATTTTTATCTTGGCTAATGTAATTATGATGTGCCTTGATGTGTTCCTCCTTGGGTCCAACTTCTTTGGGACTCTCTGAGCTTCCTGGACTTCCTGGAAGTTTATTTCCTTTGCTAGATTGGGGAAGTTCTCCTGTATTGTTTGTTCAAATAACTTTTCCACTTGTTGTTCTTCCTCTTCCCCTTCTGGTACCCCTAGAATTCAGATGTTGGAATGTTTCAAGATGTCCTGGAGGTTCCTAAGCCTCTCCTCATTTTTTGAATTCTTATTTCTCCATTCTTTTCTGTTTGGTTGTTTCTTTCTTCCTTCTGGTCCACTCCATTGATTCGAGTCCCAGTTTCTTCCCATCACTATTGGTTCCCTGTGCATTTTCCTTCATTTCATTTAGCATAGCCTTCATTTTTTCATCTAATTTGTGACCAAATTGAACCAATTCTGTGAGCATCCTGATTACCAGTGCTTTGAACTGTGCATCTGATAAGTTGGCTATCTCTTCATCACTTAGTTGTATTTTTTCTGGAGCTTTGATCTGTTTTTCCATTTGGGCCACTTATTTTTTGTCTTGTTGCACCTGTTACATATGAGGGGCAGAGCCTTAGGTGTTCACCAGAGCAGGGCAACCCAGTTGCTGGGTTATGATGCTGCGCGTGGGAGTGGGATCCGAGAGGGAACAATGACACAAGCTTTGCTCTCTGTCGGATCCCAGTCCCCTCTGCCACTTCCCCCAAGGAAACTGGGCCCTTCTGGTGCTGATTCCCATGTGGGTGGGCTTGTGTACATTCTAGGACCCTGTGGGTCTCTTCAACAAACTCTCCTGTGAGGCTGGGAGTCTCTCCTGGCACCTCAACCCCCACAGTTGTTTTTCAATTGGTGTTTCTAGGCCTTATTTCCTGGCGCTTGGACCCTGGGCTGCATGGTCTGTCTTGCTCCCCAGTTTTGTCTGTTTTACGTAGGAACAAATGTGGGACCACCTGGTCAGCCAGCTGCCTTGCTCACAGTGCCTTGCTTCACAGTCGCCACCCTGTGCCCAGGGTTTGCCCACTGCTATCTTGTGTGCCCAGGATGCTTGCATGCCCAGTGCCACTGCTTTTTGTGTCATGGCCCCTCTCTGCCCAGCCATCTTACTCTGCCCTGCCTACCCGTCTGGATGAATGTGTCTATTTTAACTCCTTGGTTGTCGGACTTCCATACAGTTTAATTTTCTGTCAATTCTGGCTGATATTTTGTTTCTAAATTGCTGTTGTCCTTATTTTGGTCATGTGAGGAGGCACCATGTATCTACATATGTCTCCATCTTGGCCGGAAGTCCCCTCCTTCATTATTTTTCAAATAAATTTTCAATTTCTTGCTCTTCCTCTTCTCCTTCTGGCACCCCTATGATTTGGATGTTGGAAAATTTAAAGTTATCCCAGAGATTCCTCAGCCTCTCCTTATGTTTTTGAATTCTTGTTTCTTCATTCTGTTCTGGATGAATGTTTATTTCTTCCTTCTGGTTCAAGTTGTTGATTTGAATACCAGTTTCCTTCCCTTCACTATTGATTCCCTGTTTATTTTCCTTTATCTCACTTTGTATAGCTTTCATTTCTTCCTTTATTTTGTGACCATATTCAATAATTTCTGTGAGCATCCTGATTACTTGCATCTAGATTCTGTATCTGATAGGTTTGCTATCTCTTTTTTGCTTAGTTCTTTTTCTGGAGTTTTGATCTGTTCTTTCATTTGGTCTATATTTCATTGTCTCAGCACACCTGTTACATTGTAAGAGGCAGAGGTTCTATTCCCCAGGTTAGGGCAATCTACTTTGATGCATTTTAGCGCCATATGGGCAGGAGAGATCAGAGAGGGAAAAATGCCACTTCCTTGCTCAGCTCTTCCCTGGCTTTCTGTCACTTCCCTTGGTTCCCACAAATGCATTATGCCCTTTCAGGTGCTGATTCCTGGATCAGTGGGTTTGTGTACATTCTAGGACCCTGAGGCTGTCTCTAACAGACTCTTCCACAAGGCTGGGAGTTTTTCCCACCACCACAACCCACACAGGATTTTACAGCAAGAGGTTTTGGGGCTTCAGTTTCCCACACCGGAACCGTGAGTTGCTTCATCTGTCTCACCCCCTAGTTGCTCCTCCCTGCTTAATCGAGGGGTGGGACTGCCTGGTCTGGTCCACCAGCAGCCACCTTGCTGTGTGTCCTCTCCACCCTGGCTTCCCATGTCTGCCCCACCTACCAGTTTGGATGAATTTTTCTTCTTTAACTTCTTGGTTGTTGAACTTCTATACAGTTTGATTTTCTGGCAGTTCTGGTTGTTTTTTGTTTTTAAATTGGTTGTTATCCTTCTTTTGGCTGTGCAAGGATGTGAAATGTGTTTACCTCCACCTCTCTCCTGGTTGGAAATTCTCCGTGATCCATTTTGAGTAAATTTTTGTAAAGGGTATAAGGTCTGGTCTGGATTCCTTTTTTTTTTTTTTTAACATGTGGATATCCAGTTGTTCTATCACCATTTTTGGAAAAGACTGTCTTTTCTCTACTGTATTGCCTTTGCTTCTTTATTCAAGTTCACTTGACTATATTTTATGTCAGTCTATTTCTATACCCCCTATTCTGTTCCATCGATTTATCTGTATGTTCTTTCTCCAATATGTACTGTGTTGATTACTGTAGCTTTGAAGAAAATCTAGAAGTTGGATAGTGTCAGTCTTCCAACTTTGCTCTTCTTCAATATTGTTTTGGTTATTCTTGGTCTTTTGCTTTTCTTTGCAAACTTTGGAATCAACTTATTGATATCTACAGCATAACCTTCTGGGGTTCTTATTTGGATTGCACTGAATCTGTTGATCAGGTTGGGAAGAACTGACATGTTGACAATATTGAGTTTTCTCATCTATGAACATGGAATATTTCTTCATGGATTTAGTTCTTCCTTGATTTAGTTTGGTGTTTTAGTCAAATATTTCATTAGAGTTTTGTAGTTTTCCTCCTATAGTTATCATACTAATTTTGTTAGACTTATACAGAAGTCTATATTTTTGTGCTAATGTAAATGGTATTGTGTTTTTAAATTCAAATTTCACTTGTTCATTACTAGCATATAGAAAAGCAGACTTTTGTACCTTGTATCCTACAAACTTGTTATAATTACTTATTAGTTACAGGATTTTTTTGTTGGTTCTGTCAAATTTTCTATAAATATGATCATATTATCTGCGAAAAGAGTCAATGTTACTTCTTTTATCCCAATCTACATACCTCTTATCACATTTTCCTGTTTTGTTACACTATCTATAGCTTCCAGTAAAATGTTGCAAAGCAATGGTGAAAGGGAACATCCTTCTTTAATTCTTGATTTTACTAGGAAAGCTCTGAGTTTCTCACAATTAAGTCTGGTGTCAGCTGTAAGGTCTTCTGTTGAATATTTTATATCAAGTTTGGGAAGTTTTCATCTATTTCTATTTTTTTTGAGAATTTTTATTGTAAATAATTGTTTGATTTTGTTGTGATTTTTCTGTGTCTACTAATATGATCATGTGCTTTTCTTCTTTAGCTTGTTGATGTGATGGACTATATTGCCTAATTTTGGAATGTTGGACCAGCCTTGTACACCTGGGATAAATATCCCTAACTGGGCATCCATCAGCAAGTGTAGTTCCACCTCCAACACATGCCTTGAATCCAAACACTTATGTCTCTCCTCAAATGTGTTTTTTTTTTTTCTTTTGTCTGCTATGGACACTTTCCAGGATATTTTTTAAAATTACAGTTTACTTTCAAACTTATTTTGTATTGGTTTCAGGTATAGAGTACAGTGGTTGGATAATCATATACTTCATAAAGTATTTTCCCCAATATTTCTAATACCCATCTGGCACCATATATACAGAGTTATTGCAGTGTTATTGACTGTATCAAATGCTATATTTTATATTCCCATGACTATTTTGTAACTACCAATTTATACTTGACCCTTCACCTCTTTTACCCAGTCCCCCAATCCCTCTCCCCTCTGGCAGCCACCAGGTTTCTCTCTGTGTCTATGAGTCTATTTCAGTTTTGTTTGTTTTGGTCTTTTGATTACACACATAAGACAAATGACATGATATTTGTTTTTCTTTGACTAACTTATTTCACTTAGCATAATATACCCTCTATGTCTCTCCACGCTGTTGCAGATAGTAAACTTTTGTTCTTCTTTATGACTGAGTAATATTCCATTGTATGTATATACTACGACATTTTTATCTGCTCATCTATTGATGGGTACTTGGTTTGTTTTCACATGTTGGCTATTGTAAATAATGCTGTAGTGAATATAGGGATACATATATTCTTTCCAATTAGTGTTTTGGGCTTCTTCAGTTATATTTCCAAATGTGGTATCACTGTGTCAAAAGGCAGCTTCATTTTCAATTTTAGAATTTGACAATTTTTCAATCACTTTCCTAGGCTATTCTTGCTACATTCCTATGTCCATAATCCAGAGAGTGAACACAATCCTTTAAACATGTATATCAAATCATATCACTCCTCTGCTTACATGTTCCAAAGGCTCACCATTGCCAGAAGGATAAAATTCAAATTATCCTCATGACTTACATGATATAACTCCATGACCTGTCAAATATCTGTAGTTGCATCCATTTTTTTTTCACCATGATCCATATACATAGTCCTTTTGATTCCCTGAACTTGTCAAACACATTCTTAATTAAAGTGTCCACACATGGACTATTTTGTTACCTGATCTTTGCATAGTTGGCCTTTACTCAACATTTAGATTCAGATGCTGCTTCCTCAAGGAGCCTTTTTCTGACCACCCCATTGTCATAGTTACATATCAGTGTTTTAACTGCTGTTTCACTATCTCTTTACTCTGCCTTCGTTCACACCTCCCTTCTATAAATATTTATTGAATGCCTGTATGTGTCACATACTGTCCTGGGCATAGAACAAGAGAAATCTGCATGTGTTTCTGTCTCCTGTCTCATGGAACTTACATTCTAGTTAAGGAGACATAGAATGTACAGATACATACTAAATACCTAGTGTATTAGGTAGGGCTAAATATGGTGGAGAAAAACAATGCAGAGAACAGAAAGTGCTGGGATTGAGGTGAGAGAGTGTAATTTTAAATTGTGTGGATAGGAAGGCTTTACTGAACAAAGACCTAAAGCAGGTGAGAGAGAGGCTGCTTTCCGGAGACGAGCAGGAGCCTAACTTATGTGTTTGAACAAAAGATAGGAGAATTGTGTGCTTGTAGTAGAGTCAGAAAAGGCAAGAGTCATTGAAGATAAGTTCAGCCAGACAAAGGGGATGGGAGTGGGTGAGCTCCTGTAGGTCATCTAAGGAGCTTTAGCTTTTCTCAAAACAGATTGAGAAAACTTTTAGAAGATTTTGAGAGAAATGATCTTATAGACACGATTTTTTAAATTTTTATTTTTAAAATTTAATATTTATTATACATTTTTCCCCATTTCCACTTAGTCCTCTTATACCTCCCTCCCCCCAGCAATCACCACACTATTGCCCATGTCCACGAGTCTACGGCCATATCACTCTGAACATGTCCAGTCTCATCAGATCTTGGAATCTAAGCAGGGTCAAGACTGTTTAGTATTCAGATGGGAAAAGGGACATGATCTTATTCCCTGCTGGTATGACAATAGAGTATAACAGAGAAAGGTCAGATGAAAGAAGACCAATCAGGAAGCTATTGAAATATTGTAAGTTAGAGATGCTGGTGACTTGTGCAGGATGAGGCAGTGGAGGCGATGTGGCCATTTCATGGGGGATTTGGATGTGAAGTGTGAGTGAAGAGATGAGTCAGGAACAATGCTAATGGATGGGTGAATATCCCCTATTGAGTTATGGAGGGTGGTAGGTGGGTCAAGTTTGGGGGGCATGATGGGAAGGATCAGGAGTTTGATTTTGCACACATTATGGCTAAAACTGATGTTAGGCAGGCAGCTGGTTATATAAATGAGTTCAGCATGGATGTGTGTGTTTATGTGTGAAAGCATGAATTTGAATATGCATATGGTTTTAAATTGCCTTGGAATAATTTAAGAAATATATTTAAAAATAAGTTTGAATCTTATTTTTGCAGAATCCCTGAAGTATAATTGTAGAACTTGTGTGGATCTCAGGTTTACAAGTCAGTATACTGTGGATGTAAAAAGTACAACTTGACACAACCATCACAACCTGTTTTTTGGTGTCTGGTGTGATAAGAAGAAACGATAGGATTCACCAATCTATACCCCTACGGAGCTTGTCTAAATAATATTTCTGTTGTCTGATGTTGGATCTGTTTGTCAGAGAAGTACCTGGATTTTTCTTACATTGTTGAATATGCTGATATGAACCATCAACTGCTGACAGGTACTTTTGATGGAATGTGTACAAAGGGACAGAGCACTCGCTCCTTTTTAGGGTCATATTGGCCCTAAAGGGATTTTGTGTGATGTGCAAGTCGTCATGATGTGCTGTTTAAAAATAGTGTCACTGACACATATCCACTAAAATAAATTAACCTTCCTATCTTGACCGACTCTCATTTTGGAAACAGCAACTTCACATGCCAGCGGTGATATGAGCAGCAGGGCTGGGTAGGGGTGAGAAAGCAGGACCGCAGTAAGATGGTGGCAATGTGATAGGACTTTAATAGGTTAAGCAGAGCAGTGCAGAGGCAATGGGCATAAACTTAAATTTATACAAGCCTGGGTTGTAATCCAAACTTCATTGCTTTGTAAGTGGGAAGGATTCAACTTCTTCAAACTCAAGTATTAAGAAATAAGATACAATGGAAAATAATATAACTCTCTGGAACAAATGAGCTAATGTTTACTTAGAATAGCACTTTTACATAATGGTTATTTTTATCAATGACTCTTTCATTTAAATCTCAAGAGTTTGGTCTTTTGCAGTATCTGAAGATGGTAATGGGGAGACTTGGGGATCGTTCATCTTTTACACCCAATTCTTTTATTTTTTAATCATTTAATAGCACATTATTTTCCTCTAGAGACTAGTTTCAGAGTGCGGTTTTATAAGATGTGGGCTATACTCAGCAGATCTAAGGAAGGGTCCTTATGAAGCTGAGCCGAAGTTTAGGTGCAGGGACATGCCTTTGAACACACATGGCTTTAGATTGTTTTCTCTTAATCAGTGAGTAGGACCCCCACCCCAGCCTCAGATTTAGCTGAGACAAACAGCTCTAGTAAAGCGAGCCTCCAGATGACTAAATCTTGTGGTTGAAACCCTTGCAGTGCACATTGGAGCATTTGAACATTTGGCACACACATTTCATATTTCTTGGTTGTTATTTGGACTTATTAAGCATTTCTCTAACACGTTTCCCCCCTAACTTGGCTGCTTTTCAGTAGTGCTTCCTCACATCACCCTGTGTGAAAGGTGAACACAACAATCAATATTTTATAGGCAAGGAAATCAAGGTTCAAGGAAGCCTAGTGTGGTTTGGCCAAGGACACCAGCAAATTAAACCCTGGAACTAGTAACTGAACCAAGAGTGCCTCACTGTTGAGTCATGGTTATCTTTCTCAAGGGGAATGTTCTCCATAGTTGACTCAACACATTCAAATAAAACATTAAATGATGTCCTCATTTCTCCCTATTAACAAAAAATACTTCATGATTTCATGCAGTGATCATATAGCCAGAGTGATTATTCCAAAGTCAAATCTGATCAAGTCCCTTTTTTGTGGAAGGCCAGGTTCCTGTTCTCCATTGCTCCAGGATAAAGTTTATGTCCTTCATGACACACGTGGTCTTCTCTGTGATCTTCTACATCCCCACTGCCAGTCTTGTCTTTCATCCTTCCATCATCGTTATAGTCACACCAGAGACTTTCTATTCTCTTGATGTACGTTGTACATAAAATCTTGAAGCAAACCTTCCTCCATCTCATTTCCTCTCTTTTAGTTACATGTCACATTTTCCAAGAAGTTTCCCTACATTTCTCAAGGCTTGATTAGTTGGCCTTCTATACACTTCTATAGTATATGATGTTATACTACTTATATTACTAAAATTATGTATCTTAAATCAGTCTTTCCCATGAAACTGCAATCTTCTTGAAGTCAGTGATTTACCTGCTTTGCAGTAGACAGTCCAGTTCCTACCATAGTGCCTGCAAGTAGGAGGGGTACAATAAATATGTACGAAGTAAGTGAATGACAAGGCACCTTCTGATTTGACATTATCCATCTCACAAGATTATGAGGTTACTACCCTTCATGCCAGACTGCGGTAGATGCTAGAGGTGCAATATGTTATGGTTTGAAGCTTTAACAGTGCAATTCCTGTCAAATGCTGGGAAGGAGGTGAGGTGTGCTATGAAGCTTACCAGTATAGATAGATGTTTTGGTTTAAGATACACTCATCTTGGTCCCTTGGGTTTTTATAAGTATAATCAAGGTGACCATATAGTTAGTTATCCAAACTGGCACAACTTTGTGAGTAGAAGTTGATAATCATACTTTGACTATCAGCACAGATGAGGACTGTCTCAGGCAAAGCGATCGTGTGGTCCCCAGGTATATGGATTATCCTAATGTGCTGTTTGTCCTGAGCTAAGTTCCTGGTTTAACTGCTCCATCTAATGGGCTCAAAGCTGCTGCTGTGCGAGAAATCGCACATTTACACTAACTGAAACAGCTAAGGGACATGGAGCAGTCACTTTGAAGCATATGGCTTGACAATCTTTTTCCTCAAGTAGCTCTAAACATAGTAGTAGTTCTATCTCAGTGACAGTAGCAGGTGAGAGAGGCAGTTAAACAGTAGTTCTATCGCTCAGTAAAAGTTTTGGCACCTGGATTTGGACATGAAGAATGCTAACCAGGGAGCTGAAAGATTTCCAGATAGACTGAATCGCTCAAAGCTGCCAAGTTGGCCTGAGAACTTGTCTTTGTGAGTGAGATATGAATGATAGCTGAGACCACTCCTTAGCTGGAATATGCAGTTGAAGCATATGTTTAAAACAGCAATGATTAAAATATTACGTTTTCAGAGTCCTTCAGTGCTTCTGAATCCACAGCTGTGCCAAATACTTAACTGTGCAAATGGTGATTATCTTTTGAGAACAGGAGAGTAGCTTCCCAATTACTGCAGCATAGGTCTCAGCGCTGGCAAGAGTTTAGGAGGTGAAAGGGGTGGCCTTGCACATTAGTAATAAAGGTGAAAATCCCTAACACCTAGAAGGTGTTGAAATTCTGGTTAGCTTGCTTATCTTATTTTGGCAAATGTCCTGTATCAAATGGAAGATGGCATGTTACCATTACTAAATTTCTCTCTTTCCTGATAGAATTTCTCCAAATTTGTGTCCATTAACTAGGACTGGAAAATGTAATAATTTGTAACTAAGAAGATTAATTTCCACTGAAATGACCTCTGGTCAAAATTAGGGGTCCTTTTGTATAATAAAAGGTTAGGAAATGGATCATCATTTAAGTATACCACACAAACACACATACGTGGAGAGAGGAAAGCAAACAGAAAACCCTAACAATCAAACCAAAAAAATTCCATGAAACTGGTGGAAATCAATCAAATCCTAGAATTTCAGCCTTGTATCCTCTTATTCTTTTTCTGGTTTTGTATTAGTGTCTTTTTATGAAGTTCTCAGTTAACACCAGGTACATTTGTAAATGATATTCTTAATTCCCTAACTCAGATTTCTAGGTCAGCAGTATAGTAATGCTTTAGGACTGGGTTCCTCCCAGAGACGTAAAAATCAACAATGAAACAAAACAAAATGCATGGAATGGTAGTTACCATACCAGTCAATTGCATATCTATATGCCATGCACATTTGGGAAAATGTACTGCATGTAAAAAAAAAAAAAAAGTGACTCACTGCTTGGTGTAAAGAACCATAGATACATACGAGTATAAGATAATCAGGAAGCAAACTGTGTCTTGCACGCTATGATTTTCCTTGGCCAAGCAATAGCAGGTCTTTCACGTGTCCAGGAGGACTGAGGGGTTTAGGACAGGATTGGGAAAAAACAAAGTCACACTTCCAATGACATGGGCAACAACAGCTCTGGTTATGACTGTGTTTCTAGAATAAAACAGCCTGTGTTCATATCACAGCTTCATTCCTTAGTTGTATGGCCTTGGGTAAGGCATTGACCCTCCTAGCTCCAATTTTCCCATCTGTAAAATAGGAGTAGTAGAAGTCACTGCCACATATGGTTTTGGTGAGTATTAAGTGAAATGTATGTATAAACATAAAAACACTAAAGTATTTGACAAATAGTAAGCTCAATAAATATTGATTTTAATTGTTCAATCCCATTTATTTGACATTATGGTTACTACGCCTATTTAAGGTTGTGCTTGAGCACTGAGTATTGCGCTTGAGTTAACAGCCGTGAATGTTTGCATTGCAGTTTCATGGTTCACTAAGAACACTCAGGCCTCCACACTGCATTGCTCCTAGGCTAGGGAGCTCCTGAAACAAGGTGTTTTCAGACAGCACCACCTTTCCAAAGTGCTTCGGTGAGACCCAGTTCCCGTTCCCAACTCAGGCCTGCCACAGTTTGCTCAGGGGCGCAAATGGAATTGCAGCACCAGGCGGGGGCAAGAGGCCACAGATGATTATATTTCTCAGGAATGCCTTGAAATCTTGTATATGCTGTTGCTATGTTATTTTGTTTTTAATTTTTTTGTATTTTTATTCTAACACAAAAATCAATAAAGAGGCTGGGTTAAATGTCACAAGATGTGGGTATTAAGTTTCTTTGAGAAACCATATATTTGGATGGAGATTTGGCACCGAGACATCTCCCCAGACGCTAAGAACATCTCGTCCTCCCTTTCCGTCTCAGTCTTCTCTTCTCCTTCCAACAACTGAAACCACAATAATACTCATCACTTTCTACTTCTGTTGCTTCTCTCCTATTTTGCTTCTCCAGCCCTTCCAGCTTGTTTGTAGCCAATTCCTTGTATTATGTTTCTTCTCTTTGAAATGCAACAAGTGATATGCCAGAGTAAGAAGTAAGGAAATTTGGATACAAGTCTTGAATCCCCTTAATTTGCTGTTATCTTGGTCTCAGTAGAAAGAAGCTCACCTTACTTGTTTCACAAGATTGGTATGAGGTCAAAAATAAAATGTTAGGTGTACAAATGCTTTTCAGATGCTCTTACTATTTTTGAGGG
This sequence comes from Tonatia bakeri, assembly GCA_004024845.1. Taxonomy (NCBI): domain Eukaryota; kingdom Metazoa; phylum Chordata; class Mammalia; order Chiroptera; family Phyllostomidae; genus Tonatia; species Tonatia bakeri. Next base: position 718,464 of record PVIA01000038.1, read on the forward strand.
TACTGTTTCTCATTAAATGTATTTATATAATATTTCATCTTGTTGCAAAAATAAAAAAATTTAAGGCAAATTTGAAATTATATTTTCCTTGTGAAATATGCTCAAACTGACCAAGTTCTCCTACTTTTAATGTTTTAAAAGACTATATTTTTAGAACAGCTTTAATTCACAGAAAAATGAACAGAGGTTCAGAGCCTCTTCTATTTTTAATATTAAAGTAAAATATGATATGATGAAAGTTTTTCTCAGGTATCAATCCTTAAAAAAATAATGTTTTTCCTTTGCTAGCCTAGGTTTTTATTGTTTGTTTGTTTGTTTTTGTCTATTTGCTTTGTGTAAGTGGAAAAGTAACAAGCTGGTCTAGCAGCCTCTTCTGCTTTCCCCTCAGCAATCTAGGTCCTCTATTAAAGAGCGCTTAAGTGTTACTCGCATAGCTGCTGCCCTGGCCTATTTTTAACCTCTACAACATTTTTGATGACCATGAGAGAATATTATGTATCCTATGTAGTGAAGAGCTGGTACAGACATTGTTTAAGAAATGAGAATCTGTTCACGTGAAAGTAGGGTCATACTGAAGGCTATTTGTCATTGGAGCAAATAATCACTAAGCGACTGGAGTATTCTTTTCTTTTTCCTCCTTCCTCTTAAACGGGGAGTTGGGGGGGGGAACTTCTTCAGTAGCATCCTGATATAAAAACCATTGAAATAATTAGACAGTGCCTTAAAAAGCCAACAATAGGCACAGTAAAACTCTTTATTGTGAGTCAGGGACTATACTAGTTGCTTTATAGTTACTCATTTAAATATTTAGAAACACTGTGAGGTAGATCTTATGAGTGCCATTTTATTCTCAAGGAAACAAAGGCAGAGAAGTTAAGTAATTTCTCAACAGAGTAAAGCATTCTGGTTGAACAACTAGTATTTTCCCTTATATTTGTTAACTAGTCCTGATAAAATCAAGTACACAATCTCTTCTACTCATAGTACAACGAGATATTTTAGTATTATACACATGAATGTCATATGCATTCAATCATGAATACAGAATTCCTAAGCAAATGCTCTTCCTTATCAATAATTATAAGAATGTTCTTATGCCTGTGCTAAATATTTCCTACATCTTATCACTTTTAAATCTTGTAATAATTAACTGAATTAGGAACATTAGTCCTACTTTACAGATGAGAATTTTGAGACTCAGTGAGATGAATTGCTTGCCCCATTCAAATAAACATGTCTCTGACTCTACCTAGACTGTGGCCTTTTCTCTATATCATAGTGAGGTTAAACTGCCTCATCCTTAAAAGTAGTCTCTTCAGAAATGTAAATCATTGGTGTCTCAAGCAATATGGAGCTACTGCAGCACCCCCTTTACCTCTGATCTTTCTACAATGGGGGTAAAGTGGGATGTTGAAAACTTGCAGTTGGGATGCCATGCTTGTCTTTTGGCCATGTCGGAGATCTTTTTGAAAGTCTCAGGACCATATCTTACCTTTCTTTCTAAAATGTTGTCCTTTACTTCTGATTCATGCCACAGAAACAGAGAAGTTCTAAATAAACAAGCAGAAAATACCTTGGAATGACTTCATGCCCGGGTTTCTGATTGCTCGCACAGATGACATCCCAGCTGTGCCTTACCGCACGTTCTTTTTTGAATCATTTTCTCTAACCAAAGTATCTCTGGTAACTGAATTTTAGAAGCCTCCCCAAGGCAACCTGAGGTTTGGAAACCAAGTGGGCAGTTCCAAATTCTTAGCAGACCGTTTTAAGGCACGCAACCCCAGAGCTAAGGTCAGACCTCATTAGAATGGGGGTAGGGAGAGAGGATTAGTGGAGAGAGGTTCCTGTCTTTCCATTGTACTGGAATTTAACTGGAATGAGTGAAGGCAATTTTATTTTAAAATCTTTCCCCCTGTCACCTCATTAACACCTCCAATGAGAGGCAGCTGTGAGACTGTTAACTCTTTGCTTGCACATTCTTGAAAGTGCTATTGGCTGGGATCTCTTGTCCTTGTGAGAAGATACCCTGCTGTCACCAATCTGGGTATCTGTAACATTGAAATGAGGGTTTTTCCAAGACTCATATTTATACCCCAATAGTGTGCCATTCCAGAGACTGAGACATGCATTTCTGCCAGGTTTTGCATATTTTGAGCTACTACTCCATAAGCTGCAGTATGTTGGGTTTTGGGAACTTGGCTGCCTCAAATTCTCTCTGGAAAAAAATGAGAGTGTATATGAACATTCATTAAGTTATTAACTCATTCATTTACTCACACTTTTAATAAATCACATTGGATGAGTGCCTGTTATATGTCAGGCAACATGTCAACATCAGGAGAATAAGACATAATCCCTGCCCTCGAGGCATTTCCTATATAATGTGGGTTTAAATCATTCCAATATAATGTGATAAAATGATAATAAACATTACTATGGGAGCAAGAAAGGGAGAGGCAGTAAAGCAGAGTATACCAAGGGAGGTCAGGGAAGACAGAAGAAGTGTGCTTGAGCTATTTTGAAGTTTGAGTGAACTACAAGGAGAAAACCCAAGATGGGAAAGCAACATGTGCAGTCAGGAGGGAATGGTTCGGGCATGGTGTGAGAGACCAGCTGGGTCCACAGTGTGTGTAGTGGATATTGGTGTAGTGGGTGCTGTGGGGTACAGCCCAGAACCCCCTTTAGGATTGAAAACACACATTATCCCAGTTGCTGGGAGTGTTGATGGCTACAAGATCTCAGTCAAACCTCTTTTGGGAATTGTCCTCAACCTAAAGGATCATGTCCCCTAAAGGGGCATGTCCAAGATCATGCCCCTTTCCATGGTATAGTATGCATCCAATACACAGAGTTATAAAGGCTAGTTCCCTTTACTTCCAGGTAAACAATTCTGAATATCCATCCCATTTCAAGAGCTCCCAGTAAAACCTTCTGACGTCTCTGCTGAAACTGTACCACAGTTCAACTTCTTACTCTGTCTATTCTTGCTTACCACAGTCTCAAAGCTATTGTTTACTGATAAATTATGTAAAAAGGAATCAAAAACCTCAGAGGGGTGGATATACCTAACTGGGCCACAAGCCAGCTGATTATGTTCATGGGACCTGGTAGATACCCCATTTATGTAAGTGACCAGGAATATGCTGGTGAGACAGGCTCTGGCATCAATGAAAAACTCAGTGATGGCAGATTGTAGGGGATACTCTTAGAAAGATGGATTTACTGATAACAATGAGGATTATAAAATTCCCAGTAATAAAGGTCAAGTGGTGATACTTGAACAAGCAATAATATTTCTAGAATGAGTGGCAAGATTAGAATGTCAGCTTGGTGGAGAAGTTATGGAGATAGTTAATAGAATACAGTGGCCCTAGGGGCAAAAATAGATGGATAACCAACAAGAGTATTATTCAATCTACACAGTCAAAAAAATTAGGAATAGCCCATCAGAAGGCTGAGCATAGCCAACTAACCCCCTTGCACACTTTCCAGGCCTGAGACAGATTTTGGACCTGGAGCCCTGAACGAAATGACAGGTATACAAGAGAAGCTGAAAGAGGAAGAAGAGATTAATGGTGGTTCATGTATGGGTCATCTCAAAATGTGAGTGCAAGTTAAAAATGGACTGTGGCTGCATTATAATCCCATTCAAGGGGGAACTTAATGGAGCCATAGTGAGAAGAAACCCTTCCTATGAACAGAGCTTCTAATGGTGTGCCTGCCCATGTATTTTGTTTGGGAACAAAAGTGGTCTAAGATAATGTATATACATATTTTATATACACATATTCACACACATATACACAAACTCATGGGTAGTGGTAAATGGGTTGGTTGGTTGACCAGGGGCCTGGAAAGGAGTTGTAGTACAGAATCATTTGGTGGAGAGGCTTGTGTATGAACATAAGAAATGGAGTCAAAGAGGAATTCTCCTGTATCAAATGTTGAAGTAACCACAAGAAAGAAGCAATAAAGAACTAAATAGACAGAAGGACTTTACCAGTTGACATGTGCTAGCTCTCTCATCAATAGAATGGATACATAAATGGATCCATGAATACTAGCACAGAAGAGGCTCTTGATGGACTCCCAATCACCAAGGCTGACCTAGCTACTGCTGGCTAACATCCAGTATGTCAGCAACATAGATCAACACTCAGTTCCTGAAATAGCACAATTTTTTGAGGCGATTGTTGGCAATATGATTACATTGGAAGCCTACTACAGTAGAAAAGATGTATTTTTAAATTTTTATATTTTTCTTTTTCAATTGTAGTTGACATACAATGTTATATTCATTTCAAGTATACACCCCATTGATTAGACAGTATATAACTTACTAAGTGATCATCCCACTAAATCTCATACCCATCTGACACAATATAATAGGTAGTATTAATTAATTCTAATAATACATAGCTATTAGAATGTTACTGACTATAGTCCTTATGCTGTATTTTATATCCCCATGACTATTCTGTAACTACCAATTTTGATCCCTTTACCTTTTTCAGCCATCCCCCTGATTTGACTTCCATCTGGCAACCATCAAAATCTTCTCTGTATTCATGAGCCTGTTTTTGTACTGCTTGTTTATTTTGTTTTTTAGAGTCTATTCAATTACCGATAGATATATATTTGTTGTCACTTCATTGTTCATATTTTTAATCATTTTTTTCCCTCTTCTTAAAGAAGACTCTAACATTTTATGTAATACTGGCTTGGCGGTGATGAACTCCTTTAGCTTTTTCTTGTTTGGGAAGCTCTTTATCTTACTTTGATTCTAAATGATAGCTTTGCTGGGTAGAATAATCTTGGTTGTAGATCCTTGCTTTTTATCACTTTGAATATTTCTTGCCGCTCACTTATGGCCTATAAAGTTTCTTTTGAGAAAGCAGCTGACTGTCTAGTGGGAGCTCCCTGGTAGATAACTGTTTTTTTCTTGCTGCTTTTAAAAGCTCCCCTTTTCTTTAACCTTTTATATTTTAATTAGGATGCATCTTGGTGTGGGCCTCTTTGGGTTCATCCTGTTTGGGACTCTCTGCACTTTCTGGACTTGTATGTCTATTTCCTTGACCAGGTTTGGGAAGTTTTATGTCATTATTTTTTCAAAAAGGTTTTCAATTTCTTGCTCTCTCTCTTCTCCTTTCAGCACCTCCATGAAATTGCCCCAAAGGTTCCTTACACTATCTTCATTTTTTTAATTCTTTTTATTTGCTGTCCTGATTGGGTGTTTTTGCTTCCTTGTATTCCAAATTGCTTATTTGATTCTTAGCTTCATCTACTCTACTATTGATTCCTCATAAATTATTCTTCATTTCAGTTGCTGTATCCTTCATTTCTGAGTTTTTTTAATGGTTTCTATGTCCTTTTTCATGCTTTTGAAGTTCTCACTAAGTTCCACTAACATTCTTTTAACCATTGTTTTGAACTCTGTATCTGGTAGTTTGCTTGTCTCCATTTCATTTAGTTCTTTTTCTGGAGATTTCTCCTGTTGTTTCATTTGGAACCTGCTCCTCTGTCTCCTCAATTCGGCTGCTTCTTTAAATTTGCTTCTATGTATCAAATTAGAGCAGCTGTGTCTCCCAAACTTGGTAGAGTGGTTTTGTGTAGTAGAAGTCTTGTAGTGCCAGGTGTCACAGCCTCCCCAGTCACCTGAGCTGAATGTTCCAGGTGCATCCCTCAGTGGACTGTGTGCACTGTCCTGTTGTAGTTGAACCTTGGTTTCTGTTACTGTCACTGGAAGGGATTAACCCTTAGGCCAGCTGGTCAGGGGGACCAGCTGTGGCTATAGCAGAAGAGCTGCTATGCTGGAGTTGACCTTTTGGAGCAGGACTTATTTGCTTCGGTGAGGTTTTGGTGCTTACCAAATATACCCCTCTAGTGTGTAGTTCATAGAGTTGTAACTTGGCATGGTCTCAAGCTCTCCACCTGGGAGCACTGGCTCTGGGCCTCCCAGGGGGTATAAGGTCAGCCACCACCTGCCCTTCCTGGGGCCACCTGGCATGAACTACCAGCAATCTGCAAAATGCTGCTACTTGTGCTGAGATTTGAGGTGGCAAGGAGAGGCCAAGCTACAAACCAAGGCTGGCTGCTGCTAGTGCCAGGCCTATGCCCAATTAACAAGAGGTACAGGTTATGCAAAGGACAAATGCTGCTTGTTTGAGAGATTTTTAGGAAAGCCCCTGGGAGATTTTAGGAAAGTCTGAAGCTTGAGCCAAGACAGGTCATTTGTATGGAAAAGCCACTGGGCCCTACCCAGTGTGGCTCAGTTGGTTGGAGCATCATCTTGTAGACTGAAAGGTTGCAGGTTTGGTTTCTAGTCAGGACATGTACCTAGGTTATGGATTTGATCCCAGGTTGGGAAGCATATGAGAAGGCAACCTATTGACATTTTTCTCTCAAATTGATGTCTTTCTCACTCTCTCTCTCTCCCCCATTCCTCCTTCTCTAAAAGCTATGAAAAAAATATCCTTGGGAAAGATAAGCGGTAAAAAAAATCGGAAACAGCTTGGGTGGGCCCACAGGTTTGGTGGGAAGGATCTCAGGCTGATGGAAACTCAAGTATGGTACCCACCTGCTGGCTCTGTTGGGGAAGGGCTCATTAAAGGAACAATGGCCTCTGCCAGCACTTCTGTCTGGGAGAAATCTGCCTCCACCCATCTCTCACTGATGCTGGATGATTTAGTTTCTCCCCGTATGTCCCTGGTGCCTTTCAAGCTGCTATCTCAACACTGGAGCTTAGAGGAAGTGAATCAGAGTTAGTATGTGTGCCTGGGACTCCAGAAGCCCTCTGTGTCAGTCTCAGTTCCCACTGGTTTTTATAGCCAGAAGGTATGGGGACTTTTCTTCTCAGCATAGGAACTCTGAGCTTTGGGGCCTGGTATAGGGTTGAGACCCCTTGCTCCTTAGTGGGGACTTCCACAGCCAAGATATCCTTCCCAATTTTCATCCAACACTCATAGGTGTGGGACCAGCCCATTCCATGTCACCACCCCTCCTACCAGTTTTGATGTATCTTCTTTAATTCCCTAGTTGAGGACTGCCATTCAGCCAGATTCCAGGTGGTTCTGAAGGATGATTGTTCTGTGCTTCAGTTGTAATTTTGATGTGGTAGTGGAAGGATGAGAGTACTGAAATCACCTATGCCGACATCTTGGCCGTAAGTCAGGACACTGTTCATCTTGACTAGAAATGTCACATATACAGGTATGAATTTGACTTAGCCATCATTACAGTGCATAGTACACCAACAAAGAATCCCATAAAATATATCAGACCAAGGGACACTTTTCAGTAAAGGAAGTGATGTAGTCAAATGTGACCATGGAAAACATTGGTTCTGTCACTTACCGCACCCAGAAGCTGCCAAACTGATAGACACACAGATTGGCCTGGTGCAAATGGAGCTCTAGTTCAGAGATGATATCAAGTAGAATCTAGCACCATCTTCTAGGATGCACTATCTTACTCTACATCAAAGATGATTAAACGCTCTTTGTTTACAATGGGAAGACTACATGAGTCCAGGGATATATAAGTGGAAGCAGAAGTAGATTCTCTTATTGTCACTCCCAGTGATCCCTTTGGAAAATTTACACTTTTTATCTACACTGCACTGGGATCTGTATGTTTATAGTTTCTGGTTTTCAAGGGGGGACTTTTCCACTGATTGACACAACAGAAGTCCCCTTGAACTTGAGACTATAATTGTCATCTAGTCAGCAGGGCTGTGTGCTATGAGACAGAAAAAAAAAAGAGTCACATTTCTGCCAGGGGTCATTGACCCTGATAATCAGGTGGAGGTAAACATGCTAGGAATTCAGAGAAATGTGTATTTTGTGGTCAAGTGATCCATGGAGAATCTCTTGGTACTCCCTGGCCCAAGGGACAAGTGCTACAGCAAAAGTCTGAGAAGAGTCTGGAAACCAGGGACTCTGACCTTCTAGCAATGAGGTTCTAAGTCACCTTACCATGTAAGCTAAGTAGAGAAGTGGAAGCTGAGAATGATGATAATTTAGAAAACATGATAGAGGAGAGCATGATGGGAATCAGTTGCTACTTTGAGACCAGCTGCAGAGGTTGGGGCTGAAGTTTCTTCACTTCTTGTAAGTTTCCTTAAGGAAAGAGATGGACCAGAATCTAGGATTTGCTGTTCTAAGAATTTATTATTTAAAGCAAATAGGTCTGAAAGATGCCAGGTATGGACTGAAGTGGATATTGTTATGGTGCATTACTCAGATTCACCTTCAGAGTTGAGGTGTGTGTCACCAACGGCTGAGGTGGCTTTCAACTCTCAACTGAAACCTTAGGCAGGTATTTTCCTAGATAAAGACAAAATCTTTACTCATGTTCCCCTTTCTTCCTCAGGGGAATGAAATGATTGCTCATTTTGGAGGTGCAAATGTTTAGTCTTCTTACCTCAACAGGAAAGAGAATTTCTGATGCAGAGCTTCCTCTAATCTGTGGCTTCTGTTACCACTATGTGTTGTTCAAATTCTTCCTTTGCCAGACCCTGCTGCCCTTATCCATCATAATATTGAGATCCGTTTCCAATAAACCTCCTACATGAATTTATCAGGGTCTCAGATTCTTATTCTAGGGAGCCCGACCTGTGACAAAAGTGCATGTACCAGTTGGGGTAAAGGCTAGGCTGTCATATCAGAGAGACCTAAACATAAGATGGCTTCAGGAATAGAGAATGTTATCTCTTTCTGATGTAATAGTCTGGATAGTCTGGCCTGGCAAGCAACTCTTCTCCATGTGATTATTCAAGGACACAGTTTCCTTCTATCTCATTAATTCACTATTCCCATGACTCATTTAATTTGCTGAAGCTGTTTTCCCACTGTGTTCCAGGCCACAGGAAAGGGGAAAAGAGCATGGAAGAGTGCATGTCTACTAATTTAAAGCTCAGACTTGGACGTGGCACACTTTTTTTGTTTACATCAGGAGGACTTAGTCATATATCATACCTAGCTACTGAGGATGCTGGGAAACGTAGTTTCGAACTTAAGAGCCTAGTCTGAACCTTGTTATACAAAAAAGGAAAGAACAGATTTTGGTGTAAAGTGCATCTAGTTCAGGTGAGGAGGCTGGGGTGGGAAGCAGAAATCATTCCATGTATAAATGAAGGGCTAAATTAAAGTGTTAGAATTTTTTTTCCTGAAAAATTGTGGGAGCCACTGATTAAGGTAGGGGTTGGGTAGTAAGTAATTTGCAACAGAGAGTTTTAATTTTAGCTAAGTTAAACAGCTATATTACTCTGGAAATACTGCCTTGTTATGGTATCTTTCATAAACAGATGTGATATCTTGTTTGAACATAGTCGATGTTTCTGTTCCCTCCCTTCTCCTCACCCGAGAAAAAAATGGATATTGTCCAGTCCAAACAACTTGGCATGAGTTATTCTCAATACCTTTTTTGAAAGAAGAATGAACAGAACCATTTCCTCCTTATTCCTCAAAAGCACTGAGGGGAGGCCTAATGGTGAGACTTGGTACATTAAAAAAATTAAAAAAGCAGAATCTCATCTGCTAAGAGATGCAAATACAGTAATGGGAAGAAAGAGCACTAGAGTCTTTGGGTCTAGTCAAGAGCTCCAAGCTTGGTGTCACCCTGGCTCTGCCTCTAGATTATGACTTTTCCCCAATCACTTGGTTTCTCTGGCATTCACCTCTAAATTAGGTTGTTTGACAAAATAAGCTAGAAATTTCTCTTTAGCTTAAAACTTGCATTAATTTGAATTGGCCTTAAAAGTGAAGTTTGGGACCAGGGAAAGGTAGAGCTCAAGACATGCTTGTTGAATTTAATTAGATTTTTAATTTTAATTTTAGTAAAGTAAATCAGTGCTTGACCTGCAGCCCACAGGGGTTGCCCACCCCCTACCCTCACAACAGCAGCAGCGGCAACAGCAAACATCAGTCTCATGAGCCTTCTAATACACTGTCTGAGGAGGTGAGTTTTATCAATATTTTATCTGCTTATCCCAAATGTTAATTCTGCTGAATGATGAGCAAAGGCAACAGTCTAAGAGAACAGCCCCTGGATGGCCAGCGGCTACCTGGAGTCTATCTCATACGGCACAAAGGTTTCGAGATAAAGAGTGCACAGTGGGGCAGCTCATGCACTCTTTTCCTCATAGTATTACGATGTCTGTAGAAGAAGAATTATGGGAGACTGGTGTTTAAACTGGGAACAAACCCAAAATTTCTGGGTTGGCCTTCAGTTTGGGCAGCAGAGCACACTCTCAGTTTCGTGCAGCTGCCTTGGGAGTGACAGACACATTTCCACTCTTTTGGGCCTGGTTCAGAGAGGAAGAAAAGTGGTTATCGTCTGTGAGGGCGGCAGCTGAAGGAGCTAGCGAGGGCAGGAATGAGGGACTGGGGCAGAATGCAATAAACCAAGCTGAAAATTCCTCAGAACAGCACAACTCACATTTGCAAAAAGAACCTCGTGACATTCTATGACCACTCATGACCCTGACACCTCAGTTTGTACACCTTTAAAAATAAAGTAGCACCTGCCAGAGGTTTAGCCTTAAATGACTTTAATAAACCCTAGCTGTTGGCTGAAGGGCAAGAATTATACAGTTGTGATTAGAATCAATGGGTAGCAAGAAGTGTGCACGTACAGGCAATGCTTTGATGGCAAATCCTTCCTTTTGAGATATTTTTGAAAGGCTGAGTTACTTATAAAGGTGTATTTCCCTCAGATTAGTGGTCACGTCAGCACTTAAAATGCTAGCAGGGGAAAGAGTCAGTATCATGTTTGTCTTTAAAACAGGAGACATAGGACACCTGGCCCTCTGTTAATACTGGGACACTGTACAAGAGTCAACTGGGGCACAATACAGTTCTTATTCTGAATCGGAATCCATCTGTACTCTACAGTAGGAAGACAAAAGAGGATTGTTAGCACTTAAAGGCACCTTGACAGAGTCATACTGCTTGACTCTTTTATTAATTGCCCCATCTGCTAAGTGAGAGCTCTCTGACATAGGTTGGTGCAGAACTCTTAAAGCCCTTAGTCTGCTTCCTATTGGTTCCACATGTGTTTGTATTTGTTCTCAGTAGGCAGAGATTCCAGAGAGAAAATGAGCCGCTGCAGATCGATTGCAGTATCAGTCATGCAGAAGACATGGTGAAGCGTGCCATTTGATTTTGATCTAATTTTAACCCTTGCAAGGCGTTCCTCTGGCTTCTTGGCTTTTCTTTGCCTAAGTTTTTTTTTTTTTTTTTAATGTTGAAGTGACAGACACTAAAGGTAGGAGAAAAGGCAGTACAAATAATGTCCTCATTTTAGGAAATGCAGCATTTCCCCTTTAAGTCATTCAGTCCTCCAAACCTTTCAGTTTCTGTCTGGGATAGGGCAAAAACCAGAAAGGCATTAATGGTGTGTGTGTGTGTGTGTGTGTGTGTGTGTGCACGCTGTGAAAAGATATGCCTTGTTTATGTAGACAAAGATAATTTCCAACAAAAGTACATTGACAGCGCTGGCAGAGTCTGGGCCTAAACTGACAAAAGACAGACCAACTGAACTCGATGGTTTACTTAGGCGAACATTCTCCCCAGTATGATTTGTCTTTGTCCTTCCCTTTCTTATTTTGTTTTAAAGAGATTCAATGAGATTGAGTTAAGGATGTGGTGTCTGTTTCAGCCCCAACTTTGCAATTTCCGCGTTTAGCCTGGATTATGTTACAGCCATCATGATTCTGGGATATTTTTCTATGTACAGTTTGGAGATAGAAGAGAGAAACAGGAAAGGCGTGGTGTCTCCTCTGAAAGTTTTTATCATGGGGTCTGGAGGTCACATGGGGGTGTGTGTGTGTGCTTATGGGTGTGTGTGATAGAGAGAGGAGAGAGTGAGAGAGAGAGAGAGAAGAGAGAAAGTACTGCTCAGTCAAACAAAGCATTTGCTCCTTGATTATGCCCCTTATCTTCTCAATAAGGATATTTGAGCTCCCTGCTTTTCCTGAAACTCCGGGAACTAAAGATGGAGAACTGAGAGTGAGAAATGGGCCCTTGTCTCACTATACATCTCATTGATGTTCAGGAATGACTCAGTACAGCTTTCCCATTGGCCCCCAAAATTTCATTTTTCTGCCCTGTGCCCCTTGTTAAGATTTTGAGTTCTGTTCTGCTGATTTAATCAGGTCTGACCCTCTCCTATTCCGTCTTTTGGGAGGGAGAACTGTATCCCTTAGGACTTTTGCTGTCAGAAGCAAAGTAAAAAACATAGTCCAAATTGCCCTATGTGAAAGGTGTTTTACAAGTTCACATGTAGGTATGGGACGGGGTAGGCCTGGCATTGGTCATGGCTGATTGGGGGACTCAAAAGTCCCCAGGAGTTGGTCCATTAACATCTTTGACTTATCTCTGTGTTTTCTAAGTCTGGCTTCTTTCTCAAACTCCATATGTTGGCATGACGACTGCATTAGTTCCTTCCAATTTCATGTTCGGGTGGAAAGAGAACCTGTCCATCTCCTAGTAGCCCCAGAAAATGTCTCACTGGGTCTGGCTTAGATTAGTTCACATGCACAAACATGAACCAGCCTTCTGGCCAGGGGAAGGCAGTTCTATGGCCAAGACTGAAGTTACAGTGCTCTTGAAGCCGGAGTAGAAGTCAACTTGAAGTTCGTTTAGGAGAAGGTTGTTTCTAAGAGAAAAATGTGGATATTGTGGGAGGAAGCAGAGGTTGCCTGTCCAAAGAATAGTAAAAAATTATCCATTGCAAGAGTCGTAGTGTTTAAAGAGTAAAATAGTAATTTGGTCAATCAACTACATAAAGTAAATATGTATGGTATGTATGTATGTGTGTATGTATGTATGGTGTGTTTGTGTGTTGTATGCACATTGGTAAGGATGCTGGTCAAACATACTACCTTAGGAATCAGATGTCCTGGGCTCACATCCTAACTTTAGTAGTAACTAGTTCTTTGACTTTTTGATGAGTTACTCAAAATTTGGATTGCTTTAGATTTATGCTACGACGATTTGGGGTTGGGTTAACAGTGTAATTGCTGAAGAAATAAGTACTTTTTTAAACTGCCTCATTTGTTTATTCTTGTTTACTCCTGCCATAAATAAAAACAATATTTCATGACAACTTAACAATTGGTTAAAAATATTTGATGCACTGTCAGCTAGGATCTTGAGAATTGTCCAAAAGTCTACCTTTCCAAGTTAACCCTTGTGTTTCTGGAGAAAATACTTTTCGTTCCCAGCTATACCTTCTCCATTGTCCAAGACTCTTCTTGGGAGTATAAGTTTTGTTGCTTAAGTGTACCCAGAATGAATTCGTACATGTTAAGAATGAGATGATTTGTCTCTTCAGTGAAAACATCTTTTGCTGTACAAAGCTTAGGCCTGCCGCAGGAATCTATTAATCCACAAAACTTTCACCTTCCCACAAATGTTTCAACAGCTGGCATGCAAAGTCACATTCAGAGACAAATGTGTGCACCATATTTACAGTCTGAAATTCAGTCTTTGAGCATCACTTGATGAGAATGAACATTACAGTGCATGGTAATACTTTTTATTTTAATAGCAGCTAATAAATTTATACCACAACTCATCCCCCACCCCCCAAAGCATATTCAGAAAAGTTTTGGTTAATGCCATTTAAACCAGCTGACATCTAAATATTTAACAAATGCTTTAGGTGCCCAGGGCATGTAGCACGCCCAGTATTTACAAGGCTGGCACACGCACATACCCATGGAAGTCACACACACACTTTCGTTGCTGTTAGAAACACATTTCTGATTCTGTTCTTTAACAAGTGCTTCAGTGGGTGTTTCCCACTCTCAGGTACCATCTCTGTAAAGCAGTTAGCACAGAGCCTGCCACATAGTAAGGAGCTTAAAAATGTGAGCTATATTAACATAATTATAATTATTATATGATTTTAATTATCAAACAGTACTTTTGGTAATGTTAATTTTATAGAGTTCTTCTTTTTCTATACTGGGAAATATGAGGCTCTCATCCATGTTTAAATCAACCACTCAGGCTATCTAATTGACCCAAAGACAGTGAGTGAATTTACTATTATTCCTGCAAATTAATCTAGGATACATACATATGTTTTGTGGATGTTTACAGAGTTTTCCCTGCAAGGTCCATATATTCCAGCTAATGTGCCTTCTAGTGAAGTATGGATCTCGCTGAGTAGATGTTGCTCCCTCCCCAGCCCCACTGAAGCTGCGTTTCATCCTACCTGTTCTCTGCCCCTCTTTTACAGAGGATATATCACTAACATAATATATCATTTTTATGTTGTTTATCACTTTTCTGGCTCCTTTTTGGCCTTTCCTTGTCAGAATGTGAACTCCATGAAGACAGGGCTTTTGTGTCTTTTGTTGAATGATGTATCTCAGGCATCTTGAGTATTATTTCTTTCTATCCCAATACATTAAAAAAAGTGAAATGGTACAGGCTTATGGTGTTTCTGGGATAACAGCAAGTCATTTTCAAGTAAAAGAGGGAATGAAATGTTAACACTGGCTAACCCTCCTCTAGCCATCCTGTGCACACTGGGAACCTTTGTCTACCTTGGTGCACTTGGGAACGGGCAGCTGTTCGGACATGGGCCTGGTGGGGTTCAGACTCCTGAATGAGGGGACTGACTGCACAAATTCCTATGACTTAAAAGTTCCCTGGTGTAGTGGTTGTGTCATGGGAACTGAATAGGTAAAAGAGGGAAAAATCCATCTTGTCTTTAACCACCTGGACTCAAAGCTTCTTTCATCTGGGGCCATCACCTTTACCTCTTCTTCCTGGGCAGACCCCAGGGCCCTCTGGTGCTTCTGTCTCTGCATCTTCCCTGCACCAGTTTATCAGTGTAGCAGTTGACTTGCATGTGACAAAACTCCAAAATAGGAGCCACTTACTCAGGTAATAGTTTCCCTTTTCTGACATAAAAGTAATGTAAAGGTGGAGGGTTGGAATGGTGGCACCATGGGTCATCAGGCCTCTATCAGCTCTACTACATCTGTCTGGTCCTTGTCTTCATGATCAGAGCTCATGGCTGAGTGCAAGTCTGTACATGTGTGCTCCCATCAGGGAAGGGCAAGGAAACCTGGTGCGGGTAATAGAAGCTCCCGCGTAACACTTGGCTGTAATTTAATGCCCAGAAGTCAGTCTTGTGCCCATAACTATCAATCAGGCAGATCTGGAAATGTAGCTTTTATTCTGGATGTCCATGTGATTAGAAAATTTTGAGGTTTCTTTTACTGAGAAAGAAGGAAAGACTAGTTATGGAGGCAGGCAATTATTAGCATTCTCAGCCCAAACCACCTTTATAATACTAACTAGAGCTTGAGTTATTGTAAACACTTAATTATTACCTCAGAAGTTTAGAAACCAATTGTTTTAAGGAGTATTCTCTTCATTTCATTCCATTGCTCAAATACTTTAAATAGTTCCCAATTAATAAGTGATGAAGTCCAATGTTACTAGCCTGGAATTGCAGGTAGTGGCACTGTAGGATAGAAAGAATTAGGCATAGACCTCTTCCCCCAACAAACAAGAATGATTACTTCTCATGCTCATGGTGTTGGCTGGGTGGCTCCTCCGTTGGTCTCACGTGGGCTCACTCATGCCGCTGCATCTAGCTAGAAAGTCCCAGATGTCCTCACTCATATCTGGCAGTGTACACTGGCTATTGGCTGTGTTGTCTCAGTTCTCCATCACGTGGCCTCTCATCCTCCAGGAGGCTAGGCTAGCTGCTTTATCTTGTGGTTTTAGGGTCATGTTTCAATTGACAAAAACTAAAACTACAAAGGTCTCCTAGGAGCTAGCCTTGGGAGTCATATAATGTCATTTCTGACACATTTCTGTCACAAGTACCTTACTGATTCAAGGGATGGATAAACAGACTATACTTTCTGGAAAGAGAGGTAAAGCATTGAAAAGAGGAATTCTTTCCAGAACACGTGAAATTTTTGGCTGTTTTTTGCAGATTACCAAAGCAGCTACATGATCTGAGACAAACCACTTAACATGGCCGAAACCTTTGTTTCCCCATCTGGAAAAATAGAGACAATAATCACATCTAGGGCATTTTGAGAAATAAATGATGTCAGACTAATAAAGTACCTAGAGCAAAGGTATCCAGTCGGTATTAATTTTACCCTCCACTCAGAGATCTACCAGATTCTACCATACATCCCACTGAGTGAGAAATGCTCTCCTGCTTATCTCCTTCTGGCTCTCTGAACCTCCCACTGATACTCCCACTCAGCACTTCTGCAATTTCCTGTACCTGAAACAGTTTTTCCCTTCACTTCTTAGTCTACAAAACTTTATCCATCCTTCAGGATATCAAGTCCCATTTCCTTCATCAAGCCTTGACTCCTCTGGCCATCTTGATTTCTTAGCTATTCAGTTCTAGGAGCCCTGGTGACTTATGCCACTATTTAGCCATTTGATGATGTGGCTTTCTGTGACTCTTGCATTGCCTTATCGAGTTACTTTGTGTTAACACTCTTTGCCTTTTGAAACTGTGTGTCACCACAATACATGCAAATACCTATAGCATGAACACTGTAGTATAGAATGGTGAAATAGAAAAAAGACTAGAAAGATTAGTCACATGGCCCAGGTTTTAGTATTCAATGTGTATTAGATGAATAGACATGAGGAAATCCCTTAACTTTTCTGAACCCTAGTTTCAGAATCCTTAAAATGATAATATTCTGTGTCTAGTTAACCATGTTGTTGTAAGGATCTGATAAGATTATACATAGGAATGTTCTTTAAGCATTATAAAGGATCACATAAATATTTGGCCTGTTGTGATACATTTAATGAACATTTGTTGAATAAGTACTAAATACATATGAACTATAGGAAATTAGACATATTGAGTTTATTTGTGCAAAGGCATGGATATTCTTTTAATTTCTGCCCCGAAAGGAAACCAGAATACCATGGTTTTGGCAGCACTGATTTGATGGGTTCTGGTTGACTGACTCTACCATGTACAATTATAATTTTATTTTTCAGTATAGTTCAGCATGAAAAGACAGGAACAGAGGTCCAATATTATCATAAAATACTTTCTGTTACAAAGTTTCTTTCAGAGGGGACATTTTGGAGGAGCCTAAATACTGGTCAGCTGTTGTATAAGTGAGATGTCATAGTGGTTAACAATTGAATTAACTCAAACACAGCAGAAGAAAGTTGGTTTTGCACAACATGAAGTCCTCCCATCCTACTCTAAGGCAAGTAGATTAAGCCGACCAGAGTGAGGTTAGGGTTGAATGATTGTAACTTGGCAGGCTCCGTGTAAACCTCCAAAGAATCACCTGTTCATATTAGTTTTAAGTATTTCCAGGAATATAGAGCTCTGGACTTTCTGTGTCCATCACAGGTATTTTCAAGGCCATCTTGCTGTTGAACACCAAACTCTCACTGAAATGTGAGACTTTTTCTTGTTCTTCTTTTTCCTTTTTTTTGGCCTAAATGGAATGGTGAACAGCTGGTCAGTGTCATTTTTATGACAATTTCCCTCCACTTGAGTTCAGTTGATAAGTTGTCCCTCTTATTTTCCTTCATCCCAGCTTTTTTAACCTTCTTAGGGAGGTCCTGTTTTTCTTTCAAAGAATCATTTTTATTGCCATGTTCAGGGCTCAGAGAATCAGGCCTCAGACTGTACAGAAAGATCAAGGAACTCCTGGCCAACAGTGGTAATAACATTACTCCTTGTCTTTCCTTTGTGACACTGATTGTAATATGTCTTGGCATCATATAGCTTATTACTGATTCAAATTCATGTCATGTACTATGGCATATTTCTTTCTTTAAAACGTTTCTTCCATATTTTTCTTTACATATTTAAAA
Organism: Tonatia bakeri; assembly: GCA_004024845.1. Lineage (NCBI taxonomy): Eukaryota > Metazoa > Chordata > Mammalia > Chiroptera > Phyllostomidae > Tonatia > Tonatia bakeri. The sequence continues at coordinate 736,313 of PVIA01000038.1, forward strand.
GTAATGCATGTTTATTGTTTGATATTTGGAATCTATACATACGTATATAAGAAAAATAAACATTACATGCAACCCCTCTATTTGGGGATAGCCCCTCATTAAGATATTGGCTTCAAAATCTTTAGGGCAGAAAAAGTTGGTCTTCTCATCCCTTTCTGACAGGGCTGCCCTCAGTCTGCTGGGGTCCTCTCTCTGTTCCATAAGGGCTTAGCTGTCACCTAAGTTAGACAGCCATACACCTTGGCAGTGGAAAAGAGGACTGACAAGAAATTGAGCATTATCAAGAGAAAAAGATATGAGACCAAATGCTGCAAATCTTAAAAATGAATACCATATTTCTCAGACCATAAGATGCACCTAGGTTTTAGAGGAGGGAAATAGGGAAAAATTTAGAAGCAAAAAATGTGGTAAAATATTTAATAACACAAATAACGTAATATTTCACCCATGTAAATGTAAACAAAACTCAACAGCAGCATTAACAACCATTATTCCTCTCAAATTTGGCAGGGGAGTGCATCATATAGTTCAAAAAATACAGTATTTTCTCTACTGAGAGATCTCACAAGTATTAAATGAATAAAAAAAATGTATTTCATATGATTCTTAGGTGGCAAATATAAGGCCCATGGGCTGAATCCGGCCCTCCACCTTGTTTTATCCAGCTGGCACCTTGTTTCTACCCAGCGGCAGTGCTGAGCTCTAGCTTAACTGTTAAGTAGTGGTTACACTTATACAGTCCTAAAATTACATTCAGCCCTTTGAAGGCAACTGTGAGGCTGGTATGACCCCAGTGAAAATGGGTTTGACACCCGTGAAATAATTATTAGACATGTGTCTGGAACATAGTAAGAGCTGAATTAATGTTAACTATTATTATTTTATTTGCAGTAACTATTATTGTTCTTGTAGCTATCATCATAGTCTTAGTCATCACCATAATTAAATACTTCTTGTAAGACTGGGCGTGGCTCTAGACCCTGGGACACTGTGCCGGGGTCTAGATCCCTGTGCTCCATGACCTCTTGATCTGGTATGAGTGACAGACATGCCATTTTGTAAATGTAATCTCCAGAAGATCTGAAACATAGCAAAACAAAACACACACACACAAACAAACCTACATCTCTATTAGCTTCTCAGCTTCCCTAAAATACCTCGTACCAGACCCAGCTAAGTAGAACATATCAAGTTTTGGGGTTTTTTTAAACTACCCCTTGCTCCTTACCCTCCTTCACTAATTTATCTACTTCATATTTCATTATCTCACTCATCATTTCATGGCCATCAAACATTTACATTAAGTAAAGAAGCTACTCAGGGACCTATTTTTTTTTTTAAGATTTTATTTATTTATTTTTCAGAGAGAAAGGAAGAAAAGGAGAAAGTTAGGGAGAGAGACATCAATGTGTGGTTGCCTCTCATGTGCCCCCAACTGGGGACCCAGCCTGTAACCCAGGCATGTGCCCTGACTGGGAATCAAACCAGCGGCCCTTTGGTTTGTAGGCTCTTGCTCAATCCACTGAGCCTCACCAGCCAGGGCTTCCAGGGACTCTGTTTTTAATGCTGTCTGTCATCAACTTCATTCATTCCAGAAGGACGCTCCTCCCTTTTTTACTCACTTCTGATGACTGTAATTAAGAAGTGGGCCATGACTCTCGCGGCATTTGCAATCTAGCATTTCCTTTAAATGACACCAAAACAAACAGTGAAACTTGTCAAAGCAGCAACATTTTAATCAAGCTGGTTGTCCACTTTAAGACATGGTTTGCATTGTTGCCTTTGATTTGGCATTCCCAAATTACCCCCACGTGATTTGGTAGATTTCTTTTGAGAATTTTCTTCATTTTAAACCATTTCTATTATTACAGACATTTAAAAATTTGCACAGATTGACAGAAATGCAGGATGCTCTATACTCTATCCTTCCTTCCATTCAATTATGTTAGCTGTCATATAGTACAAATTAGGGAATTCCATTAATGGAGGAAGGGTCTCGATCTTTACGGAGACAGTTGAAGAATTGAAATGAAATCCATATTCACTTTATGGTAACCTCTTCTCTCTTGCTGCCACTCTCTCTCACTTACTGTTTCCCTTGGGGTCCATCTGTGTTAGAATGTTTACGAAGAGTGGCTAGTGGTGGGATAAGTGACCAGAGAATAGTTTAGTACTTAAATGTTTTTAATTCACTTTATATTGAGAGTTAGTCCTGCCTATGCATACATATATTGTTCTATTTGATCCCTACCTATTATAGCAGGTAATTTCTGGACTCTACTCTGCAAGTGAGAAAACTTAGATGGAAGAGGATGATTAACTTGCCAAGGTCACTCAGCTACTGAGGGGAAGACCTAAGGTCAAAACCACATTTGTCTCAAATCCTAAACTTGTGTTCTCTTTACTCTAGTAGGCCTCTTCTCCAGGAAGCAAAGCCCAAATATTACAGAGTGTCCTGTCTCTTGCATTTTCTAGTGTGGTGGCTTGTACATAGAAGGTGCTAAGAAAATGTGCATGAAGTAGCTTTGAACTAAAAATAGGGAAAAGTGTTTTAAAAGAAATCCATTGAGGAGGCATCCCAGGAATTGAGAAATCTAGTATTGTGGGTGAAAATGTCCAAAGCAATTACATCTGTGAGTGTTAAAAGTGTGTCCTGTGCTTTCTTTCTCTGCCGAAGGAGGAGGTTGTTTACAGTGTGGGAGATTATTCAGGTCTGAACCAAAGAGCTTGTTAAGGGTGACAGACAGGTTTGTTGCATGAATGTGTACCACAAATTAGATGAATGGTGAAATTATGAAGCAATCAAATGGCAAAGCTTTTAGCAGACTACAGTGCATTGCCTTTTTCTGCTACCCCTAGGCCTGTTAGCATAAAAGAGGCTATAAAGATAAAGCGCACAATATTATTCAAGTCTCCGAGCTCCACAAACACAGGCAGCCAGCAATTTATGGCAAGCATCTTCATGGCCGCTCAAAGCCTTTTGGCCTCCCCCATGTGATGAGGGAGCCCCACTTCTTTTTCTCCTTGGCAGGACAATTCGAGGGGCAAATGGGAGTTAGAAAGAGGAGAGAGAAACACCTAGCTCAGTCTGAACGTACCTACTTCTCCCTCTCTTCATAGCCCACAGTGGAAAGACAGGCAGGCGGGAAAAACTTCAGCCTGACATGGAGCAGTGAGTGACAGGAAGAGTTTCCAAGGTACTCTGGTCAGAGAGATTTGTTATCCTGAGAGAAGTCCAAGCTCCAAATAAGGACAAAGAAGAAGGTGGGTGGTTTGTTTCCACCTGTAATGCATCACCAGGAAGGAGAATGGCTTCTTGATCTCCAGTAGGTAGGGAAAGAAAGCTTTTGTCTTCATTCTGGGAGTGGGGAGAGAGGGGGCAGGCAAACCCCACAAGCATTTTTGGTGGGGATTGAAGGACAATATCTATGTATCTTTTTTCTTCAAGGGGATGGAACTCAGAAGCCCAACGTGTAAATGAGAAAGCTGTAAAACTTCTCTGACTGAAGGAGAGAGTGTGAGATAGGAGGTCCTAGGATCCCACCCTTCCAGTCTCTCCTTCCCGCCTGTCCCCTGTGGTCTTGGAAGACAGGCCTTAGAAATCTCAGAGCTCTGGTGAAAACTTCAGCACAGAAGATTTGATGTGTTTTTTCTATTTTTGCCAATCCAGTAAAAGTCATTATCCACCTGCCCCAAATCTTCTCACCTCACCCACTTCACATATTTTAATGCTGCCTTTGCAGGAGCTGGTGGTACATATATGGCCGAAAATCCTTGGCTGAATCTGATCTTGTTATACTGATCTGACAGGTACAGAAATAGAGACGCTGCGAGGTAAAGTGACAGCTAGGATGTGACAGAGCTGGGATCTGACACCAGATCTGTCTGATCCAGAACCCCTGCTCTATTCCTAGAAGAGATGGTTGGTCTGCAGTTTTGAAAAATGTCCTCTCTGCACCTTCGGACATTTTTTCTTGGAAGGGGAAATGACGAGATCGGTCCAGATGAGGTCTAAGGACTTTTCCATTCTAAGGTTCCAGAGTTAAGTATAGTTTTAGTTTAAGCTAATAGTCCCTTTAAAAAGAAGGGAGCTTGTTTCCCCAAAATATGTATGTGTGGCTTACACGTTGAGATTCCTTTAAAAAATTTGTTTTTCAATCACAGTTTATGGTCAATCTTATTTTGTCTTCGTTCCAGCTGTGCAGCGTAGTGGTTAGAAAATCATGTACTTTACAAAGTGTTCCCCTCGATACTCCAAGTGCCTACTGTCGCCCTACAGAGTTATTACCATGTTGTTGACTGTATTCCTCATGTTGTTCTTCGTATCCCTGGAACTATTTTGCGGCCACCAGTTTGTAGTTATTAACCTCTTCACCTTTTTCACTTTGGCCCCTAACCTCTCTTCCTCCTGCAACCATTAGTCTGATCTGTGTTTCTATGAATCTGTTTCTATCTTGTTTGTTTATTTTGCTTTTTAGATTCCACATACACGTGAAGTCATTTGTCTTTTTTCTGTCTGACTTATTTCACATAGCATAATACCCTCCACATCCATCCATGCTGTTGCAAATGGCAAGATGTCATTCTTTGTTATGGCCAAGTAATATTCCATTGTATATAGGTGCCACAGGTTTTTTTATCCACTTGTTTAGGAACTTGAGTTGCTTCAATATTTTGGCTGATGTAAATAATGCTGCTATGAATATAAAGGTACATATATTATTTTGAATTAGAATTTTTGGTTTCTTCTGATATAGTCCCATTTGTTTACTTTTTCTTTTATTTACCTTGCCTGAAGTGATATATCAGAAAAAATATTGCTAAGGGAAATATCTGAGATTTTTACTGCCTATGTTTTCTTTTAGAGTTTTATGGTTTCTAGTGTTACATTTAAATCTGTAATCCATTTTTAGTTTATTTTTGTATGTGATATAAGAAGGTGGTCTATTCCCATTTTTTTGCATGTATAGGTCCAGTTTTCTCAATACCATTTGTTGAATAAACTGTCTTTACCTAGTGTATGTTCTTGCTTCTTTTGTCATATATTAATTGACCATATAGACATAGCTTTATTTCTGGGTTCTATATTCTGTTCCATTGATCTATGTGTTCCTTTTTATGTCAGTACCATGCTGTTTTGAGTACTATGGCCTTGTACTATAGTTAGATTCAAGGGAGGGGGATATCTCCAACTTTTTTTTTCAAGATTGCTGTAGCTACAGGGTCTTTTGTGGTACCATATAAAGTTTTGAATTATTTGTGTTCTAATTCAGTGAAAAATGGTGTTTCACAGTGTTTTGATAGGAATTGCATTGAATCTATTGATTGGTTTACATAGTATGGACATTTTAATTATGTTATTCTTTCTATTCATGAACATGGTATATGCTTCAATTTATTTGTATTTCCTTCACTTTCTTCAGTATTTTATAATTTTCCAGGTAAAGGTCTTTTATTTCTTTGGTTAATTTCTTGTTTTTTCTTTTTTTTGATATAATTGGAAATGTGATTGTTTTCCTGTATTTCCTTTCTGGTAGTTGATTAGTGGTGTATAAAGATGCGACCACTTTCTTAATATTTATTTTGTATTCTGCTACTTTACTGAATTCATTTATCAGTTCTAGTCATATTTTTGAGTAACCTTTAGGGTTCTCTATGTACAGTATTATGTCATCTGGAAATGACAGTTTTACTTCTTCCTTTCCAATTTAGATGTGTTTTATGTCTTCTCGTCTAATTGTTGTGGCTAGAACTTTCAGTACTATTTTGAATAAGAGTAGTGAAAGTGGACATCTCCATCTTGTTCCAGATTTTAAGGGAAACATTTTAATTTTTCACCACTGAGTATGATGTTATCCATGGATTTGTCATATATGACTTTTTTATATTGAGATATATTCCCCTATACACACTTTGCTGAATGTTTTTATCATAAATGGGGGCTGTATTTTGTGAAATGCTTTTCCTGCATTTATTTATATGGTCATATAATTTTTATCCTTTGTTTTGTTTATATGGTACATCACATTAATTGATTTGTGGATATCGACCAACCCATGCATCCTAGAAATAAATTTTACTTGATCATGGTGAATTTTTTTAATGTATTGGTAGATTAGGTTTGCTAATATTTTGTTGAGGATTTTTGCCTTTATGCTTATCAGGGATATTGGCCTATAATTTTCTTTCTTTGTAGTACCTTTATGTGGCCATATCTAGTTTTAAAATTAAGATAATGCTGGCCTTGTAAAATAACTTGAGAGTCTTTCCACCTCTTGAATTTTTGAAATAGTTTGAGAAGGGTAGGTTCTTCTTTGAATATTTGGTAAAAGTTCACTTGGGAAGCCATCCAGTCCATGACTTCTGTTTGTTGTGAGTTTTTTGATTACTACTTCAATTTTGTTGGTTGTAAACATTCTGTTCAGTTCTGATTCTTCCTGACTTGGTTTTGGAAGGTTTTATGTTCTTAGGAATTTATTTGTTTTTTTCCAGATTATCTAATTTGTTGACATATAGTTATTTGTAATATTTTCTTATAATCCTTTGTATTTTTGTACTGTCAGTTGTTACCTCTCTTTCAATTTTGATTATTTATTTGCATCCTCCCTTTTTATTGATGTGTCTGGTTAAACGTTTATCAACCTCTTCTATCTTTTCAGAGAAAAAGCTCTTGATTTCATTGATCTTTTGAATTGTTTTTTAGATTCTGTTTATTTTTACTCTAATCTTTATTATTTCCTTTCTTCTAATCACTTTGGGCTTTGTTTGTTATTCATTTTCTAGTTCCTTTAGGTTTAATGTAAGATTGTTTGTTTGAAACTTTTCTTGTTTCTAAAGGTAGGCCTATATTCCTACGAATGTCCCTCTAAGGACTGCTTTTGCAGTATCCCATATATTTTGGTTTGTTGTGTATTCATTTTCATTTAGATATCAAGGATTTTCAGACTATGGTCCATGACTAGGAGTTTTTACATAATTCTTCTCTTTATAGATTACCTATAATACAAAACCATGTAGAACAGTGGCCCCTGACTTTTTTGGCATCAGGGACAGGTTTTGTGGAAGATGGTGGGCTGGGGGGATAGGAGGAGGAACTCAGGTGAGCTTCACTCACTGCCTGGTTCCTAACAGGCTGCAGACCAGTGCCAGTCCATGGCCCAGGTGTTAGGAATCCTTGGTGGGGAGAATCTTTTGTTCTTGTCTGTATATATCTCCTCTGTGCATAGACACTTTATAAATTTTGTCTGTGGCTATTTGGGACCCATTTTGTAGGGGTTTTTAGAAATAACAGTCAAACACTTTGATGTGATGCCAAGTCTTGCTTATGTAGGAGGCCTGTCAATTTGCAGTACCATGTTGTTAACAATGGGTCCACCTCAACCACTCTGTCTGCACTGGAGGGATGGGTTGTTCCTGACACAGCACTACCCCAGGACAATGAGAGTAATTTAGTCTATTATATAGATGTTTGACCCGTGGGACAGCAAACTCCAGGATAGTTGGTAACATCTGTTTTTTTGTAAAGTCCTCTCCTCCCATTCCATTGTCTACATTTCATAAATCTACATTTAGAATACACTTTGGAATTTGATAGGCCCAGTGGAAGCGTGGGAGATGATGGACTTTAGGGCCCAGTTCCCCCCACCCCCACCCCACTATACATGGAGGACAGGAATGCTTATTACTATTGAACTTAGCAGTTTGCTCCCAAGAAACAGTGATTCATTTATAAAACTGTGTGATTTCTCCTGCAGAAAAAACAACTAAATTCAACTGCTATTTTTAGAGCCTTTTTTTTTTTTTTCAAATGAAAGGGCTCTGAAAGTAAACCTACCCAGCCAGGAAGACTATCCTTGAGCTTTCCAAATCTATCCACTAAAGTAGGAATTTGAAAGCCCCACCACAAATTGCTTTTCACTTCAACCAGGATGCTTATTATGATCCCCTGGCTCCGCTCTGCTCTCCTATTACTTACACATGAATTTAGTTACCCTGTATTTTAATTACATGTGTAGAGCAAGTTTTATGTTCTCTTCTCTGAGTACTCATAAACTTCACAGAGATCACCAAAAACCATATTGTTCTTAAAATAGTCTTTGCCTCCTTTCCTTGCAGTGATACCAAATGACACTCTCTCGACCCAGCCTTGGCTGGTATAAGTGCAGTAGCATCCTGGCAGGCATGCTCTTCCAGACTACAGTATAGTTTGAGTTAAGCTTATCCCTGGTCGTGGAACTCAGTGCCTAACACACACCATCAGGGACACGTGATCAGCAATAGGCCCAAGCTGAATTTCAGTGGAATCCTTCAAACCCACAGGTTACCAGTGTTTGAGACAGAACCCTGGGCATGGGGGTGGTGTTTATTTTTGCTTGTTAGCTATGATGAAAAAAACACAAAGATTTCACATGCTTACGTCCCACAGATATCTTATTCCCTCTGTTCTATGCCATCATGTTGTAGTTTAAAATCCACAAGATGTGCCTTTTGTAGTTATGTGAGAATTGTGATTTTGGCTGACTTGAAAGTCCAGTCACAATATTAAACATTGCAGAGCATTTCATGTTGAGAAGCTGTATAAGAGACCACTAGGTTTTACAATGAGGTTGTACTGTTACAATTACCCTTTCCCCCCTTTTTGTTCAAGCTTATTTGACTGCGATGGGAAGCAATATAATAAAAGTATAAATCAGTCTCTGGCCCATAAATAACTGCTTAAGTCTTCCTCCTGCTTTTCTAAAAATACACAAGAAGAGTATCATCCCTTCAGAAGATTGTTGATAAGTCAGACATCAATGATAATGTTTCAGGTGACAAGGCCATCAAGTATGAGTACTGAATGTTTTCCTTCCTGAAATTTCACTAATTGTAACATAATTCATGACCCGAATGTTTAAAAAATATTCACAAGAACAGACTAGCTCAAAAGGCTATTTTAATAAAGGAGTAATATCAAATTCCTGTGTTATTTTAGAAAGCAATCATTATTGACCCAGCTGAGTGTCACTAGTGGGTAAGAGGCTAGGTTCCGGAGTCCTGGGTTCTGAAGTGTTTCCCTAATTCACTGTCGCTCTCTGGGGTGTGAACATAATGATGTATATCTCAGAAAACCCAGGAGTCATAACAAAATAATTTTAAACCAGTGGTGAATCTTGGAATTTATCCTCATGACACTATACAATTGGATAGACAGAGATGAGTTCAAGGGGTCCTTTTTGCCTTGGCGTTCCTAAGGCCGGATCACCAGCAAGCCTGGTCTGCAGCTTCCTTCCTTTCCTTCACCTGCAAACCCATGACGTTGACAACTTGTTTGGTTTTTGTGTATATGTTTGTGACTATTTCCAAAATCCTGGGTCTGCAGTGGTAATTCCTACTGCTTTGGGAACAGGAATTCAGAATGAAAACAGATGTTTTAAAATTCATGTGTTTGACAATAATTTTTCTTTAGAATAACTATAAAGTCCATAGCTCAATGTCAGAGAAGCTCATAGCAGTGGTTCTGATGGAAAACACTTGGGTATTTCTCTTCTGGTGTATCATGGCAGTGGAACTGTTGATGATACCCTAAGATGAGTTGAGTTATGGCCCTTAGTTAAGTAACTGGTTATCTAGTTTTCTTTTCCCCTGAGATTTGTTGAAAGGTCTCAGTTAAATGAGCATGAAGGTTTCCAGGTATGTATGTGAGGTATGTGGAGATTGCCCACTGTTCGGGGAGGCGCAGACTGGAGACCATATGTGCAGTAAAGCTTGAGCTCGTGCCGTGTCCTTGGCTGGAGATTGGGTCAGGGCCTTTTCCTTTTGTGGTTGCTTGGTTTTCTAATTTTGGCTTCTAATTGTACCAGCCAAATTACCACAAGACCACAGCTGGAAGGTGACATTTGGACATAAAGAAGTAAGTTTGTTGTAATCTCCCCTTCCTGTTAGATTAAACACTATGTTATATACTCACCATAGATTTTGAACTTGCAAAAGAGTTTATATGTCATGTATTTTATTTCTTCTGATTCCCCTTCGTAGTCCTCATCAACCAAAACACCCAAATTTTATGGAGGAGGAAGATATTCAGAGAATCAAAATTATCTGCTTAAGTTAAAAAAGTCAGTTTTGCTTTTAATTTTTTTTTAAAAAAAAGGATCAAAGGCTAGAAAGTACATTTCATGCAATTTCTCAGGGTGTTGGTTTTCTCACATGTAGTGAGAACCTGCAATATCTGTGGGAGCTCTTCTAGCACTAAGTTACTGTGGTTTTTTAGGTTGGGGTCTGAGAAAACCAAATGGAATTTGGGAAGGGGAAGGAAAAAATGCAAGCAAGAGGGAAAACTGTATTGAAGTAAGACATTTTAGTGGAGGGAAATGAAGAGAGACCTGAAAATAAAGCCCTGAATTGAGCCTTTAAAAAAGACATGAAACTCAGGAGAAGTAGGTTTGGCTGTTTTCCTTAGAAAATCTAGGGGGAACTTATCAAGATATTTAAGATAAGAACTGCATACCTAGAATGGAGGATATATAAGGGGACTAAAAGGTAATGTAAAAAAAGATAACTTTTTGTTAAAAATATAAAATTGAATTATAAACTTCACTGATAGAGATTAAGAAAATATTTTTTTAGATTCTAAGTTGATATATAGATAGAACATTGCTAGGGTGAAATTTTATTTTGTTCTGTTCCTTCTCAGGATTTCTATTTAAAAATGCTAAAAGTGCAAGATGAAATATGGCCTAATTCAGATGTAACAGGTGAACAGAAGGGTATTTTGGGGGGTTATCATTTGAATAATTATGAAATGTTTGATACTGGAGAATAAATTATGAAGTTGTTTATAAAACTTATAAAAAGAGTGTGTATGCATTATTTTTTATGCTGTCCAGCCTAAGGTCAGGGTGCATTAGAAAGTAGATGCCTCACATCCCTCCCCTCCCCGGTCTAGTCATGCTCAATTGGTTCTGTGTACACGATGGAACCAATAAAGTCAGAGAATAAAGTAAAACAAGGAGGAATATTACTAACACATTGACTAATGGGAAGCTCCAAACACTCTAGTTAAATTGTGATGAAATCCAAATATATGGCTGTCTTTACTTACGAGAAAGATTTTCCTAAATCAATTTATCACTCCATTCCCCCACTCTTTGAATGTCTGACTGAATATTTTAATATAAGTGTGGATTGGGTGGATATGCATAACACTGAAAACCTCAATCCGTACACATCTCGTCTTGATAGTTTTGTGGGAACGAAGATATCGGTCCTCTGTCATCTGTAGTCTCTATACTCCAAGCTTTACTTATGTTAATTTCTTTACCATTCACAATAATTTGTTGCATTAGTATTCCTTTCATTTTGTTGAAGAAACTGGGGCTCAGAGAGTTCATGTAACTTGTACAAGGTTACTTAGTCACTAGGGTTTGACTTGAAACATGTGTGACTCCAAAATATTTAGACTTTTCAAGTCACTCATTGGAGCCCAGGAAATTTAGCAAAGACTGTGAATCTGTTATCAACTATTTTCAAGGTGTTGAAGACATTTCCAAGCAAAACATTAACTTGTCTCTGAACCCACATTTTAGGAAGCTGTTTATAGTTGGGCACCCAAGAAACATTTTTCTTCTAGTAAAATTATTTCTTTAGTGGCCTGAGGTCAAGAAAACCATGTAAGCGAATATGACCTTATTCTGCTAGACTAGTCCTCTGGAATCTTTTGAATCCATCAGTTGTTACACATGTGGCTGTAAAATATTTAGAAGAACAAACAATTAAAGGATATAACAGTTATTATTTTAACCTTTGGTAATAATCAGCAATATCACAACACAGCCTCTGCAAACTGTAGTTGGTATAATTAGAGGTAGACTCTTCAACCTTTGTGCATATTCTTTTTGTTTTAAGTAAGGAACAAGGCATTAAAAGTACAATACCTGTAAATTGTATTTAACTGCTGAGGTTTTGTACCCAAAAGCTGACAAGGAGGGATCTGAGAAAATAATAGATTGAGAGGTGCTGAAATGTGAGTTATCTTCAAAGGCATTCTGTTGTATGTTAGCAGGCTGTGCATTTGCTGAGATAGCTCCTCCACTTGCTGATAAACCCAGGAAAGAGGAAGAAACATACGTACTCTCTTTCTGGCTTCACAGCCTGACTTAGGGCCATAGCTGGAATTCTCCCAGCCAACTCCCTCATTTGAGAGATAATGCTTGGAGAGGGAAAGCAACTTTCCCAAAGCAATACCGTCAGTTAATGGAAGAGCTGAGACTAGAAGCCAGAACTAATGGAGGCTCCTCTCAGCGTCCATTTGGATTAGTGTGGTGGTGGGGATCCAAGGCTGAGAAAGCTTGGGGAGGGAATGCGAATAGCCTGTGATTTGAGGGTCAATCTGAAACAGATGCAACTTAACTAACAAGTTTATAACAAGTTTCAATGTTGCTAAATTAGAAGGAGCTAAATCATTAACCTTGCAAATAGAAATTTATAAGCATTAACTAAATTTGACCTTAAGCCAATCACCTCTTTCCATTTGCCAGCATCTCAAGAACACAATTGCACATGTATACTCGCATGCACACAAAGCATCACTTTAGACTTCTCTCTGTGAGAACATGAGTTAGAGACACACTGCAGGAAGTGCTGGTGATTTCCTCATAAACTGTGCATTTTAAAATAAAAAAATAATTTGGTGTAATTGCTCATTTTGCAGAAAAATAATCTTAAATGATGCATAAATAAGAGGGCTTTCCCTACAAATTAACCTGCAGAACAGTGTACAGGTTAATTTCCTCTCGTAGGTTGGAAATAGCAAACTCTCTATTTACTCAGAAGACAGTGTGGAAGACATTAGCACTGCTTCTGATGCTCCCATTACTTCCTCCCCTTTCCTGGCCATATTTGAGGATTGCCTCTCTACTCTCTGAAGTTAGCCTTGGCCATCATAAGACTCGCCTTGGATAATGAAGTGAAAGAGGAAATGGTATGTGTCACTTCTGGGCCACTTAAGAGCCAGTATGTGAGTGAGTTTCTATCCTTCCCCCTCCCTGCTGCATGGACCAATGGCTGCTTCATTAGCCCAGGACCCGTTGAATTGACATGACATAGAGCAGAGTGTCAGTCAACCTGGAATGGACATAGAGTGTGAGGGAGAAATAATGCTTTGTGGTTTTAAACCACACAAGTTTGGGGATGGCTTGTTACTATAGCACAATTTAGGCAATCCTGACTAGTGGTGCATTGTTGACAGGCTCATATTTTTCCATAAGATAACATGTTTTTAGTAACTGTCTAATGACTAATGGAAGTTTCTACATATCTGTTAAAAAATTGGAGAGGTCAAGAGTTGGTTCTCTCACTGTGCCCAAGGAAAATTATGTAATCAGGCTATCTTCTTCTATTTGGATGGTACTTTAACTTTTAAAGCCCTTTCTCAGAAATGACTCTTTATCCTATACCTGTTAGATGGATAGGTTGGGTGATGTACCATTTTGCCCCTCAGATGACTAAACTTAGATTTAGAAAGTTTAAGTGACACACTTATGACTGGGAACGTGCAAGAGATCTATATTCCATTCACTAGAATATTTTGCCTCTGTTCTTCACATAGGCTGAGAAAAGCTTTTCAGTTTATTCTTTTGTGGGCTGTGGAGGTTTGGGAGAAGTAGTCAAAAGCAAATATATTGTATCTAGAGGAAGGTGACTGAATTTTATATAACCTTGTCTGCTGGGTGCTCACTCTAGCGGTTAGTATATGGCAGGACACAATAATTATTGCTGTGGTTGCCCTTTTAATGGGAGCCATATCCTTTCCCTCCTCATTCCCCCAGTATTTCCTCTCCTTCTACCTAACTTTTACCCTGAATCAAATATGCATGAAATTCCTTGTAAAGTAGACAGAGACTGCTACCCCACAATTAAAATAAATACCTCTATGTGATTGTCTGAATGTTTGTGTTCCCCGCCCAACTCATATATTGAAAACTTAATGCCCACTGTGATAGGAGTTCAGGCCTTTTGAGAGGAGATTGATGAATGAGATTAATGCCCTTAGAAGGGTGCCCAAGAGAACTGCCCAGCCCTTCTGCCATGTGAGGATACAATGAGAAGTCTGCAAACCGAAGAAAGTCCTCACTCAAACATGCTGGCACCCTGACCTTGGACTTCCAGTGTCTAGAACCATGAGAAATAAATCTCTGTTGTTTATAAACTTCCCAGTCTGTAGTATTTTGGTATAGTAGCTGAGATAGATTAAGACACCCTGATTAACACTGACATTTAAAATTCATGTTACTGAGTAAATGATAACAGTGATAGGCCATCTTCAAGATGGCCCCCATTGTCCCTGCCTTTTGATATTTACGGCCTGGTGTAATCCCCTCTCTTTGGATGTGAGGTGGATTTGTTGACTTGATACTCATACATAAATGTGGAAGAAGTAGTGGAATGTCATGGTAAAGAATAGTTATCAAACAACTGTGCCTTCTGTTTTAGGCACTCTCTGCCACTCTCCTTGTGGACCACCAACTGCTGTCATGAGGACACTCAGGTAGTCTTTGGAGAGGTCCATGTAGCAAGAAATTGAGGCTTGGCAAAGCCAGGTGAGTGAGCTTGGAAGTGGATTCTTCAGATTCCATTGAAGCCAACATGGATGTAGCTTTCGCTAACAGCTTGATTGCTACCTCCTGAGAAATGCTGAGCCAGGCACTCAGCTGTTCTGCCCAGATTCTTGACCCACAGTAACTGTGACACTCTAGTGTTTGTTGTTTTCAGCCTCTACATCTTGGGGTAATTTGTTATGCAGCAATTGATAACCATTATAAAATCAAAACCTGTTTTGAGGGCAGGTTTTAATGCACAATAACCTCAGTCAGGGCAGGGCAAGCTCCAGAAGGAAGTTACCTATAAAAGGGGAGAGGTGTGCACAGAAAAATGTTAGCCTATATCTCACTTTCTTCTTTTTTAAATTATATTTCATTGATTATGCTATTACAGTGATCCTGATTTATCCCCTTTGTCCCCCTCCACCCAGTATCCCCCAATTCCCTTAGGAAATCCCTCCATCATTGTTCATATCCATGGGTCATACATAAAAGTTCTTTGGCTACTCCATTTCCTATACTGTACTTTACAACCCCATGGGTATTCAGTAACTACCATTTGTACTTCTTAATGCCCTCGCCTCTTCACCCATTCCCCCATATTCCCCTACTATCTGGCAACTATCAAAATGCTCTCTGTATCCATGGTTTTGTCTCTGTTCTTCTTGTTTGCTTAGTTTGTTTTTTAAACTCAATTATTGATAGATTTGTATTTTTTGCCATTTTATTGTTCATAGTTTTGATGTTCTTCTTTTTCTTAAATAAGTCCCTTTAACATTTCTTATAATAATGGTTTGGTGATGATGAACTCTTTTAGTTTACTCTTGTCTGGGAAGCTCTTTATCTGCCCTTTGATTCTAAATGATATCTTTGCTGGGTAGAGCAATCTTGGCTGTAGGTCCCTGCTTTTCATGACTTTGAATATATCTCACCAACCCTTTCTAACCTGCAAACATTCTTTTGGGAAATTAGCTGACAGTCTTATGGGAGCTCCCCTGTAAGTAACTAATTCCTTTTCTCTTGCTGATATTAAGATTCTTTATCTGTAAACTTTAGCATTTTAATTATGATGTGTCTTGGAGTGGGCCTCTTTGCATCCATCATAATTGGGACTCTATGCTTCCTGGACTTGCATGTCTATTTCTTTCACTAAATTAGGAAAGTTTCCTTTTGTTATTTTTCAAATAGATTTTCAATTTCTTGCTTTTTCTCTTCTCTTTCTGGTGTACCTATGATGTGAATGTTGGACCTCTCGAAGTTGTCCCAGAGACTGCTTATACTATCCTCTCTCTCTCTCTCTCTTTTTTTTTTTTTTTGGATTCTTTCTTCTTTCTGTTGTTCTGATTGGTGTTTTTCTGCTTCCTTATGTTCCATATCATTGATTTGATTCTCAGCTTTCTCCACTGTACTGTTGATTCCTTGTAAATTGTTCTTTATTTTAATTAGTGTATCCTTTGTTTTTGACTGAATCTTTTTTATGCTGTTGAGGTCCAAGTTCCTTGAGCATTCTTATAACCACTGTTTTGAACTCTGCATCTAATAGATTGTTTATCTCCATGTTGTTTAGCCCTTTATCTGGAGTTTTTATCTGTTCTTTTATCTGGGCCATGTGTTTTTGTCTCCACATTTTGGCAGTCTCCCTGTGTTTATTTCTATGTATTAAGTAGAGCTTCTTTGACTCTGTGTCTTGGTCGTGTGACCTAATGTAGTAGGTTTACTATAGGTTCCAGTGACACAGGCTCCCCTATCACCCAAGCTGGGGACTCCAGGTGCCCCATTCATGTGGGCTCAGTCCACCCTCCTCTTATAGTTGAGTCTTGGTTGCTGTTGGAAGATCACAAGAGGGATTTACCCAGGCCACTCAACTGCAAGGATTGTCTATGACCACTGACCACCAAACTCTATGGAGGATCAGCTGTGCTGGGGCAGGTTGGTGGTGCTCTGATGTGGTCTGTAGCTGTCCAGGTGGCTCTGGGTTTTCCCAAGTGATATAGGTCAAGGTCAGCCCCCACCTGTATATTGTCCAGGGCTACCTTCCCTGATCTGTGCAGCAATCTGAGATATCTGCTACTTGTGCTTGGCTTAGAGACTCCCAGGTAAAGCCAAGCTATGAATCTAGGCTGGCTGTAGGAGCCAAGACCAGCCATTCATATGGAAAACCAGCGTGGGTGGACCAGTAAGTTGGGTGGGGTGTAATCTCTGGGGCTCTCCAAGGCAAGGTCAGACAGTATTAACCAGCTTGATGGAGTCTCAGATATGGCACCAGGTTGCTGGCTTTGTGAAGGGAGGGTTTAGAAAAGGGACAATGGCCTCTGCTCACTTTGATGACAGACAGTTCAGTTTCTCCCTGTATACTACTGGTGCCTATTAAGTTGCTACCCTGGTGCTGGAGCTCAGAGGGAGTGAGTCTGAGCAGGTAAGTCCATGTGTGGGTTCTTTAAGAGGAATTATTTGAGGTTCCAGAAGTTTCTTTCACTTACTCTCTCCTTGTTGGTTTTATAGCCAGAAGTTTTGGAGACTTACTATCTTCCTGGCACTGGAACCCTGGGTTAGGGGGTCTGGTGTGGGTCTGGGACTCCTCCCTCACAAGCTATGCCTCCCAAATTTTTATCCATCATACCTTGGTGAGAGACAAGCCCATTCTGCCTCTGTGCCCCTCCTAACAGTCTGGATGGATGTGGTTTCTTTAATTGCATAGTTGTCAGACTTCCATTCAATTTAATTTCTGATGGTTCTGAGTAATGGTTGTTTTATATTTTAGTTGTACTTTTGCTGTGGTTGTATGAAGAGATGAGCCATGTCTGCGTGCACTGCCATCTTGACCAGAAGTCAGCCTATATCTCACTTTCATCAAACATATTTCATCCCAATTTTTCAGGTTATACAAATATAAAAGTTAATTTTGAATGCAAAGATGTGAGAGCTGAACACTTTAGTTCACAAGTTCTTGTACTTTACAAAAGAGAAAACCAAGACCTAGAGAGGATGTCTTAATGTGTTCCATGTCACCAAATACCTGGTTACAAACTAGACTGAATCCCCGGCTTGTCAGCATGTCATCCAGCGCTCTTTCAGCCGTGCCATGCTGCTTCTCTCTTCTGAGTTAAGGAAAGAAAGGAAGCAAGTTTAGGATTAGCCATTGCAATTCCACAAAATATTCTTAAAAGGTGATAATGTTTCTGATTTTTAAAAAATATCCTAAATGACTTTTAAAGACCTGGAGAGTATTATGCTAAGTGAAATAAGTCAGACAAACACAAGTACCATATAATTTCACTTTTGTGGAATCTAATGAACAAAATAAACTAACACACAAAATAGAAACAGACTCACAGATACAGACAACAGACAAGAGAACAGACTGACAGCTGTCAGAGGGGAGCGGGGGTTGAGGGGCTGCGTGAAAAAGGTTAAGAGATGAGACAAAGGGGAAAAAACCCATAGACACAGATAACAGTGTGGTGATTGTCAGAAGGAAAGGGGGTGAGGTAAAGTAGAAGAGGGTAAAGTGGGGGGAGCTAAATGGTAATGGAAGGAGACAACTTGGGGTGGTGAACACAAAATACAATATACAGATGATGTATTATAGAATTGTAAACCTGAAACCTATATAATTTTATTAACTAATGTCACCCCAATTAATTTAATAAAAATTAAAAAAATAAAAACTTGTACAAAATTGGTAGTTACAAAGTCATCACAGGGATGTAAAATACAGCATAGGAAATATAGTCAATAATATTATAGTAACTCATTATGGTACCAGGTGGGTACTGGAGGTATTGAGGTATCACTTTGTAAAGTATATGATTGTCTAATCACTATGTTGCACACATGAAACCAATACAAAATAATATTGAATGCAAGCTGTAATGTAAAAATAAAATTTTAAGAAAGTATACAGAGTTTTTAAAAAAGACTTTTTCACATAGTTTATATAGAGTACATTTGTTAATTTAACAAAATTTTTTTCAGCACCTAGGAGGTGCCAGGCTCTGTGCTAGGTATGAGGTGGTTATAATGATGAGCATTTTTGTTGGACATACCAAAGAAAGCAGCACATGAATCTTGTCTTTTTTATCAGTGGTACTTTTTTCTGTCATCCTCAAAAAGTACATTAGTTCCCACAGACATAAATCAATTTAAAATTCAATTATTTAATCTCAATATTGATCCAAAGGGTTTAATGCTCCTGGAAAAAGTTGATTGCAGTTCCAGACTCAGTGTGCACAAGGGAGGTGTTTGAAAGTGTTTCCATACGAGGCGATATCTGAGGAGTGCTGAGGTACTCGACTCCTTCTGCCGGAAGTGGGAGAATGTGTTGGGCTTCTGAGCTCCACTTGATTGAGTATAAATGGTCCCCTCATATAACTGCTACAGATTCACTTGAATTACTAAGCACCAAGTAAATTCTTAAGAATAAGAAAAGTGAGACATTCTGTGATACATTCTGTGAGTCACAATGTTCTCAGAGTGAAACAGCACATGTTTCTGGAGTCCAAAATTCTGAAAACAGCATTGGTTTCATGCTCTTTAGTTAAGTGACACTGAGCCAGACATTTAATGTTTAATCTCCTGTTATCTATGTGCAAAATAATGAGGATAATAATTATACCACTTGCCTTTGGGAAGTACTTTGTAAGCTAATAAACAATCTTCAGAGTTTTGGCCAAGATGGAGGCATAGGTAGAAACCCTTCACTTCCCTGCACAACCAAGAGGAGGCTAACAACCAATCTAAAATCGATAAACAACCAAAAATGCCAGAAAATCAAACTGCATGGAACTCCAACAACCATGGAATTAAGAACCAATGAACCAGAATAACCAGACCAGTAAGGTGGACCACGTGGTCCAACTCAGAAATAACTCAAGAGGTGGCTGAGGGGCAGGGCTGACTTCAAGCTCTGCAGAGTTACATGGGAGGGGCTGACTTAAGGGGAAAACTGAGACTCAGAGCTGACTGTGGGCTAAGGCTGGGGTTGCCATGGTGGGAGATATTTCCAGTCTCACATGAGAGTCTGCTGGAAGTTTGCTAGAGATGAGCAGGGGAGCTGCACTGTTCCCTCTCTGGCTGCTCCCACACAGGCAGTGCAGCAGCACAGCAAGGAGGGTTGCCCTGACTGGGTGAATACCTAAGGTCTCACCCCCTTATAGCTTAACATGTGCTCCAAGACAAGGAAATATGGCCCAAATGAAAGAACACAGCAAAACCTCAGAGCTAACTGATGAGGAGATTGCCAACCTATATGATGGAGAATTTAAAGCTCTGGTAATCAAAATGCTCATAGAACTGATTGGGCTTGGTCAAAAAATGAAAGAACAAGTGAAAGATACCCAAAATGAAATAAAGCAAACTATTCAGGGAGCCAACAGTGACAAGAAGAAAACCAGGATTCGAAGCAACAATTTGAAACAAAGGGAAGAAATAAATATCCAACTGGATCAGAATGAAGAAACAAGAATCCAAAAAAAAAAAAATGAAGAGAGGCTGAGGATTCTCTGGGACAACCTGAAATGTTGCAATATTCAAATTATAGGGGTGCCAGAAGGAGAAGAGCAACAACAAGAAATTGAAAACTTATTTGAACAAATAATGAAGGAAAACTCCCCCAATCTGGCAAAGGAAATAGGCTTCCAGGAAGTCCAGGAAGCCTAGAGAGCCCAAAGAAATTGGGCCCAAAGAGGAATACACCAAGGCACGTCATCATTAAGTTACCCAAGATTAAAGGCAAAGAGAAAACCCTAAAAGCAGCAAGAAATAAGGAGACAGTTACTTATGAAGGAGTTCCCATAAGACTATCAGCTGATTTCTTAAGGGAGACCTTACAGGCAAGAAGGGGCTGGAAAGAAGTATTCCAAGTCATGAAAGGCAAGGACCTACATCCAAGATTACTCTGTCCAGCAAAGCTTTCATTTAGATTGGAAGGGGAGATAAAGTGCTTCTCAGATAAGATCAAGTTAAAGGAGTTCATCATCACCAAGCCTTTATTACATGAAATGTTAAAGGGACTTAGCTAAGAAAAAGAAGATAAAAAATATGAACAATAAAGTGACAAGAAACTCACAACTATTAACAAATGAACATAAAAGAAAAGAAAAACAACACAAACAAAAACTTAGTAAACAACCAGAACAGGAACAGAATCAGAGAAATGGACATCACACAGAGTGAGTTCAGTGGGAAGGAGAAAGGGAAGAACAGTGGGGAAAAGGTACAGGGAAGAAGAAGCATAATTAGTAGGCATAATACAGACAGGGAAAGGCAAAAAATCGTATAGGAAACAAAGGACTCAAAGAACTTACATGTACAACCCATGGACATGAACTAAGGGTGGGGGGATACTGGAGGGCTGGGGGGAGCAGGGCAAAGGGGGGATAAAGAAGAAAAATTGGGAAAACTGTATTAGCATAATCAATAAAAATACTTAAAAAACAATCTTCAACATTTCCCTTATTTTGATTATAAAATCCTTGAAAGCAAACAAGAGATGGTAATCCATTTTTTAATCTTTTGTAGAGTCCACTGTACCTTAGTAGGTACCAATTATTTGTTGAAAAGCTACCATTTAATAGGGATAATCTGATTACCTACCATGTGCCTGACAATGTCCTAAATCCCTCACTTCTATTGACTTTAGATAGACTCTAAATAATAATATTTACAGGGACTCTATAAATAATAATATTATCATCCTGCTCTACAAGTGAGGAAACTGAGGCACAGAGCAATTGAATAATTTTCATTGTCTCATAGTAAGTGGCAGAGCTGGAATTTAAATGTACACAGACTGGCTAACTGCCAAGATTTACTGCCTCTCTTTAAGAACTGGGCATTGAATTACTGTTTCTCATTGGAAGAAATATAGGAAGAAAGAAAATAATCAGTTCCCTTATGTCAAATTAATGGGTACTTCTTTTAAATAAGTTTTTATCCAACATCCAGTCCTCTAAAATCCAAAGCAACAAATCCTCAAATCATGTTAGTCCAGATAAAATCATATTGAATCCTCTTCAGTTCAGTTTTCCTTCCGGTTGGATGAAACTTTGACAATTGACCACTTAGGGTGCTGAGATGAAGCTGGGTGCTTTTCATCTGGGAGAATATCTGAAAGGCAAGAAGAGGCAGGCTGTGGGTTGTTAGCTGTGCTTGAAAATTACTTAGGCAAACCAATGGGTCTTGACTGAATCCTGAACTGTGGCCTGCTTGTTTTCTGTCACAATGAGCATGTAATGGCAGTAAATAAATTAATTAATGGACTAGGAAAGATCTACAAACCAGACAAATGGCAGAACATTTCTAAAAAAATCCAACAGAGTAGGGAAAAGGAAGTAAAGAAGAAACTAGCATATCTTGAATGCAGCTTATACTAGGTATATACAGTCTTATTTCATCCTCACCCTAGTGAGATGGGAAATGCTAAACAAATCTTGCAGATAAGGAAGGTAAGGCTCAAAGAGGTTACATAATGGTCACCAAGAAACACTCTTAGCTGAGATTTAAAACCAGGCTTTTCCTACTTTCTCCAGTGTTAATGGACTTTCCATTCTGCTGCTACTTATACTATGGTAGCCTTGACTGACCCTACTAAACTGCTGTTAGTTATAAGAGGCCAGAAGACTACTAGAGAATGGCCAAGGCAAGTTGCTATTATGTTGAAGGGAGGAGGGTGGGGGACAAAGGGGTTGAAAGACATAAGGGAATAGAACAGAAATCACAAAAGACTATGGGTCAGAGAAGAGACTTTAAGAAAACAGTACCCCTCAGGAGGGGATTTTCCAGTGGGATAGGTTTCTGATTCTAATAATCCTATTAAAAAGCAGAGAAAAACTCCAGGAAACTCTAGATAGCCTTTTAATTCAAAGGTGGCTACTTTATCCTTAGCTTTTTGTCATTCCCTCCCAACTCCTTTTCTTTTGCTCAGGGTCACTGGTTTGGGACCCTTCTGCTGTCCCTGAACTAAGAATTAGTCTTTGACTTTGTCCCATTCTCAAACAAGTAGTCTTGCCAAGATGAAATTATCCAGGGTGTTTAGGTCAGCAGTCACGAAATGCTGGTCCCCAGATCAGACATGGACCATGGTGAGGCCGTTAGTGCTCTGTGGTGAGCTGCAAAACACTGGGATAAACTAGTGATCTTTTCATAATGCTGAATGCATTCAATACCTTCATCTTTCATTCTGAGATTATACTCTTCCTGCTTGTTTGTGGTTTTTGTTTTACTAATGTTTCATTAAATTATTAAAACTTATTTTGTTTTATTATTTTATTAATTTTTTAGTTTTATTAATGATGATAAGAATAAATAATTCCCTTAGAATACTTTAAAAAAACCCTGAATTGTCTGTGAAATCCTTTCCCAGTCAACTTTCAGGCACCAATTTCAGAGACAGGTGTAGTTTATTGGAAAGAATCTAGTAATAGATACTATTCAAGGGCAAGAAAATATTTCTGGGGAGGGGGGACTATTGATATATTTGGTGGAAGCATTCATAGGTTGTTTTAAATATTAAATTAGATCATGTATGTAACATTTCTGTACCTAGTGTATTGTTGGTATTTAAGCAACACTTTCTCCCTAAACCCTCTCTCTTCCTTGGCACAGGTCTGTGAAGTGCATGACTTGTAAACTTCTTGGCCCCGGTCTACTAAATGCCATAGAAATCCCAAGTTTTAGTTTTAATGACAAAAAACCTTCACACTTATATCAACCTCTTCAATGGGGTGATATCATCACCTGGATGAGAGTTACTGAAGGCCAGGTGGAGTTCTCTTAGAACATCTTATAATGACCTATTGGTCTTCCCCACTCCTGGTACAGGTACACAAACACATGTGGAGGCAAATGATATTGCTCAGTTCGAGTTACAAAATGTTTACTATAATCTAAACCTTAACCAGGTAGTACGCATGACAGCCTTAAAATAAGAACAAACATGTAAATCAGGCAGTGACAGTTTTTCTAAAAAAAAAAAAAAAATGGTTAGAAATGAATCCAAGCTATGTCACTTTTTAATGTTATAAGTACTTGCTGCTCTTTCTTTTAGGAATTGTTTCTGCTTTGAGTCCTACCTTGATAGCCTCAACCATTTTCTCTTTTCTGCCCTACAGAACCATAAATGTTCTGGAATGTTGCTAAAGTATGTGAAACGCCTGGTACAGTGTCTGATACATAGCAGCTGCCCAATACATATCATGGGAAAACTAGATGGATGGCTACTGCTCAGTACCAAATACATTCTACTGGGGAATGTCCATAAGATGCCCAAGAGGGTACAAGAGAAGAGTTCAGACTCATTTACAGGCCATTCATTCATAAATCCCCACATCCAACTCCAATAACAATACAGATTTTTCCTCTTCTCCACATTGTTCTCTGGTTGCATGCTGTATCTTTGCTTGTTTGTATGACCTTATTTTCCCTTGATGTGCTCAGACTGATTCTATTTTGAACTAGTTTTGCCTGTGCTTTGGATTAGTTGGAAAAAGTAAGCATGTATCAATTTCCTATTCTGTGAACCCCATAGAACTCATCCTTTCCATTCCTGAGCCAAAATCATTTTCACGAGTTTCCTTTTCTGGGTTGAGGGAAAGGGTGTGAGTATTGAGGAGGAATAGTATATGTAGACATGGAACTTTCTCTTCCTTCCATTCCAGAGTCTACACATACATTCATGAGTTCAAAGGTCTCAAACCATGTAGAAACACAGAATGGACATGCAATGGGCAGGGTTTGGGCACTGTCACACACCTAGCTTCACAATAGCTCAGCATCTGCGTCAGTAGAAAGGGAATCAACACTTATTGTGCTAGGGCCTGTGGTAGGTACTTTTCAGCACATTGTCTCATCCCCCAAAGAACTCTGGGATGTTGTACTGGGAAAGTAGAAGAGAGGGAAGCTGAAGACTGGCCTTCATTGAACTCAACACAACTAGTCCTTGTTGTCAAGCATCTTTCTAAATGCTTTTATGTAGTTTTACACCTTTCTGAGGTGTTTATATGATTTTCATTTTATAGCAAGAAACAGAGAAGACCAGATTTTGTACCCCATTGCTGGCTTGTACATTTCTTCTGTGTATTTTGCAGGTTTATTTCAATTTTATTTTTTTAAGGATTAATGCTGTTTACTTCTCATTAAATGATGTCCTTATATTTATCAGTATATATTTTTTATAATCCATTTACTGATCTATTTGGCCAATAAATGTTTTTGTACTTTGCTATGTATTTGAAACCAATTTACTGGAGTCTCAATTTCTTGGTATAAACCTACAATTGAATTATTTTTGTTCAAATTCTCCAATAGTGTTGTGTTGAAAATCTCCTTTCCCCATGGGTGGCATCACCCACAATGCCATCTTGGATAGATCCTATCAATTTTAGCCACTTTTGTCATTAGAGAAATCTTATTCCAACAATTGAGGCTCAGTTCTGTTTGCTTATAAACTTCAGTCTCAAATTTGCTTTGAAGCTCTTTCCCTTCTCTTCCCCCAGGATTAGGCAAAGTCTATTTGTAGTCAAGTGGATGTCACTGTAGTGATAATGATAGGACATGGAGGGAGGCAGAGTTGTTCTTTATATACCTCCCTCTACCACTACACCACCCACAAGGTGATCACACATCTCACTTTTCCAGGCATAGTTCCAGTTTCTACCCGTTGTCCTGGTGTAGTTATTAATAACAATTCCTTCCATTCTCAAATTTGTCCTGGCTTACCTAAGAAATTATAAAATCACTCTAATTCTTCTTTTCTGTCCTTCCCATCTGTTGTCAGAGTATAGATGAGGAAGGAGGAGGTAGACATCTCTTTGGTGATGCTGGTTAATCATGGCTCCAATCGATGGTCTCTCTGTGTTGCAGATACCCAAATGTTCCTGCTCTGGGGGTTTGAGTATATGACTCTCCAGGGGACCCTATGGAAGCTTCCGACTCCATGATTCCCTCACTTGGGAGCTATGAGTCCAGCTTATCCTTTTCCATACCATATCAGCTTTTGCCCCCTGGAATGAGTTACATTATAGCTGCCTGTAAGGGATCCCTCTCCCACCAGGGAAAAAAAAAGCACTGTATGACTCTTTTGCAATGAATAAGGGAGGAATGAACTTCACTGATGCTGTATTCTCATTGAAGCCCAACTCCTCTTACCCCTCAGGCTTTTCATAGGGACTGGAGTGGAAGGAGAAAGAGGTAGTTGTCCAGAGGTCTCGCTCTGCTCTGGTGCCTTTCAGTAAGTCCTATGGAAGTGGCTGGCCCATAATAATTCCTTGAAACTGGAATATGGGGAATTGTACTGTCAGGTCTTCAGAGTGGGCTTCAGCTGAAATGCTAAGGCAACAGGTAATGGTCTACTTGATATCGTGTTCTGTAACAAACAGCAGCTTTTACACATATAGCAGTATCAGCATATTGTCACACTGAAGATCAATAGGAACATGGGATTTCAAGATGGCTGCAGAGTAGATAGAAGCTATACTCACCAGCTCCTGGAGCCAAACTGGATTTACAGCTGTATTATAGAACAATCAACCTGAATAATTAATGAAGGCTAGCTGAACTGAAATATTATAATCAAGTACTTACAGAACAAGCCACATAAAGACTGGTAAGAAGGGCAGAGACACAGAAACACCTGGCCCCTGCACCCACGTACAACAGCTGAGAAGGTGGAGGGATATCTAGGCAAAACTCCCTCTCCCACAGGAGCTTGAGGCCACAACCCACCCAGGGATTCCCAACCCTGAACAACAGGGAAGAGGAGCCCACATAGCCCATATGTTGGTGAAAATCAGTAGGGATTCAGTCCACCTAGGAGAGAAGGGAGTCTGCTAGAGACTCACCTTGCCAGGGTTGAGAAGCACCAGCCTGGAGAGTGCACTTTTTGGTCCTCCAACTACAGGTGACACCACTCTGCTATGCTCAGGTTCTGCAGAGATGTCTGCTGGTGCCATCCAGCTGGGACTTTTGAGGCACTCTTTTTTTGGAGAAGCTTTTGGTGGAGACTTAGAGAGTGATTATACCGTGTGGCTTTGGAAAGGGGATCATTTTTCTCTACCTCAAGCACTTATCCTGCATCCTCTTCCTATCTGTTGAATAGCTTGGCCTACCCTTCCACCCGCTGTGGCCCTGCCTTGCTGAGTTCAGTTCTGCAGAGGGTATCAGAGTGCCACATAGAGCTGGGACTTTTGGAGCACGTCTCCCAAGGAGGTTTTTGTCCGAGAATCAGACAGGCAGATGCCACAGGATTCTGTGCCTGCATTGCAATGAGCACAGGGTGTGTGTGGGGTGGTCACTCCTATCTCTTCCGCAAGCTCAGGCTGTTTTCCCAATGGGATACTTATCTGACCTAGCTTTCTGGTAGCCAGGTGCCACTGTCTTACTGAGCTCAGTCCCACAGGGCAATCTGAGAGCTGCTCAGAGCTGGAAACTTTAGAACACATCTCCCTTGAAGGCTTTTGCCCAGGAAGGTGAAGAAGTATCTGTTCCTCTCTTACAGGTTTGGTAGTACCACCCCCATGGGGGACTGTCTAGGTCTGCCCTCCTAAGTCCCAGTGGCCCTGTCCTGCTAAACTCACCCCCATGGGGGTAAGGAAGTGCTGCTTGGAGCTCAAACACTTGGAGCATGTCTCCCTCTAAGGCTTTTGTCTGGGACCAGGATGAAGTAATTTCCTCACTCCTTTAGACTTGGCTGTTACCAACCCCAATGGGAGATTCTTTTTATCTGTCTTTCCAGGTCTTCTGGCTCCACCCTGCTGAGCTTGCTCCTGCAGAGGCAACGACTGGCTGCACCCTACCTGAACCTGGGGTGCTCTTCTCCTGGGGCAGTTGGGGACTCTGGTAGAGATGGAGTGATATGGCTCTGGAGTAGGGTCCATTTTCCCCTTATTGAGAGCCTGACAATGTAGACCCTAAGTAGGGGACTCACTAGCCCTGTCCCCTTAACCCCATTCATCCCACCCTACAGAGTTTGTGACAGCAGAAAGGCCTGTGGGTCATAGCCAGCCTGGGCCCACTCTGTACTCCTTTTTCAGAAGGCCCTGCAGGGAGACCAGGCAACCTTAGGGGGAGGCGGAGTAGCTGACAGGTGGAGGTAATCTTCAGGGAGATTCATACCTTTTCTATATCTGCCACAAGCTCTAAACTGGAGGAAGCCAACCCTTGTACACAGATTAGCCCTTCCCATGTACACCCAGGCCCAGTAGACTCAACCACAACAGTGGATAGCATGGTAGCTCCAGACAGGTAGCCCAAGGCTGGTTACACACAATTTCTGAAATTGACCTGTACTTGAACCTTGCCCAAGTGGACCTAGAACCCACATAACTAATGGTGTGCTTCAGATCACATTAGACTTCAACTCAACTAGCCTCATAAGCAGCACATCAAAAGGGGAGTTCCAGCAGGCACCAGACCTGCTGGAAACAACTCCACCTCAGGGGGCAGCCCCTGCACAGTGACACATACACAGTGACTGAGGTTTATTTTTATAGTCAGCCAGCTTAAAGGGTCAGCTTCATCCATGAAAGGTCCAACAGCATTCAAGACTCGACTACAACAGGAGGGTGCACATAACCTGCATGCAACATTCCTGATCACTGAGCTTAGGTCATCTGGAAGATTGTGCCACTGAACCCAGTAAAATACCTATATCATAAAGTTATTACACCAAATTTGGGAGTCACTGCAGACCTACCTAATACACAAAGACAAATGAGAAGACAAAGAAATGTACCTGAAATGAAAGAACAAGAGATATGCCAAGAAAAAGAATTAAATAAAATGAAAGCAACCAAGATACTAGATACAGAGTTTAAAACAGTGGTTATAAGTTTGCTCGAAGACCTTAGAGAAAGAATGGATGATCTCAGTGAGAACTTAAATAAAGAGATATTAAGCATTAGAAAGGACATAGGAACCATAAAAAAAGAACCAGTCATAAATGAATTCTACAATATCTGAAAAAGGAATTAACAGCAGGTTAGATGAAGCAGAGACTGAATTAGTGATTTAGAGGACAAGATAACAGTAAGCATCCAAGCAGAGCATCAAAACAAAAAGGGCATTTAAAAAATGATGAAAATATAAGGGATCTCTGGGACTACATCAATTGTAACAATATGCAGATCATAGGGGTACCAGAAGAAGAAGAGAGTGAGCAAGGGATTAAGAATCAGTTTGAAAAAAATAATGACTGAAAGTTCCCTAACCTGGTGGAAGAAAAAGTCACATAAGTTCAGAAAGTACAGAGAGCCCCCACCAAGATGAACCCCAAATGACCCACACAAACACACATTATAATTAAAATGCCAAAGGTTAAAGACAAAGAAAGAATCTTAAAAGCAGCAAGAAAAAAACAATTAGTTGCCTATAAAGGAACTTCCATAAGGTTGTTAGCTGATTTCTCAACAGAAACACTTCAGGCCTGAAGGGATTAGCCTGAAATATTCAAAGTGATGAAAAGCAAGGACCTACAACCAAGATTACTCTATTCAGCAAAGCAATCATTTAAAATTGAAGATGAAATAAAGCGCTTCCCAGAAACAAAACAAAACAAAACACCTAAAGGAGTTCATTATCACTGAACCAGTGTTGCAAGAAACGTTAAAGGGTCTGGTTTAAGAAGTAGAAGAAAAAAATATATATATAGAGAGAGGGATATAGGTATAAAGAATAAAATGGCAATAACTACCTAGCAATAATAATCTTAAATGTAAATGGATTAAATTCTCCAATCAAAAGACATAGGGTAGCTGAATGGATAAGAAAATATGACCTATATATGTGCTGTCTTCAAGAGATCCACTTTAGAACAAGACATACACACAGATTGAAAGTGAAGGGACAGAAAAAATATTCCATGTAAATGGAAACAAAGAAACAAATAAAAAACTGTTGTAGGAATACTTATATCAGACAAAATATACTTCAAAACAAAGTCTGTAACAAGAGACAAAGGTCACTACATAATACTAAAGGGAACAATCCAACAATAGGATTTTACCCTTGTAGACATATATGCATTCAACACAGGAGCACCTAAATATATAAAGAAAATCTTGATGGACATTAAGGGAGAGATTGACAGTAATACATCCATAGTGGGGGATTTTAACAGCCCACTGGCATCAGTAGATATATATCCAGACAAAAAATCAACAAGGAAACAGAGATCTTAAATGACACACTGGATCATGTGAATTTAATTGATATTCACAGAAAATTTTATTCCAAAACAGCAGAATATATACTCTTCTCAAGTTCACATGGAACATTCTTGAAGATAGACCACATGTTAGGATACAAAATAAGTCCTCTTAAATTTAAGAAGATTGATATCATATCAAGCATCTTTTCTGACTAAACCTAGAAGTCAAATACAATAAAAAAATTGAAAACATTCAAACACATGAAGGCTAAATAACATGTTATTAAACAATGAATAGGTTAACAATGAGATGAAAAAAGAAATCTAAAGTCATCTGGAGACAAATAAAAATGAGCACAAAACAACCAAAAATTTATGGGACATAGCAAAAGTAGTCCTGAGAGGGAAGTTCATAGTATTATAGGCCTACCTCAAGAAGAAAGAAAAATCTCAAATACATAATCTATACCTAAAAGAACTAGAAAAAGTACTACAAACAAAACACAGATAAGTAGAAGGAAGGGAATAATAGAAATTAGAGAAGAAATGGATGATATAGAGATAAAAAAGCAAATGATTAATGAAACCAAGAACTAGTTCTTAAAAAAGGTAAAAAGATTGAAAAACTTTTAACCAGACTCATCAAGAAAGAAGAGAGAAGACCCGAATAAATAAAATCAGAAATGAAACAGGAGAAGTAGCAACTGGCACCACAGAAATACAAAGGGTTTTAAGAAAATACTATGAACAGCGATATGCCAACAAATTGAACAACCTGGGTGAAATGGGTTAAATTCCTAGAAACACACAGTCTTCCAAAACTGAATCAGGAAGAATTAGAAAATTTGAGCAGACAATTTACAACTAATAAATTTGAAGCAGTAATCAAAAAACTCCCAGCAAACAAATGTCCCAGTTCAGATGACTTTATAGGTGAATTTTACAAAACAGTCAAAGAATTGACACCTATCCTTCTCAAATTATTCCAAAAAATTCAAGAGGAAGGAAGCCTTCCAAGCTCATTTTATGAAGTCAGCATTATTCTAATTCTGAAACCAGATGATACTACAAGAAAATTATAGGCCTCTATCCCTGATAAACACAGATGCAAACATCCTCAACAAATTATCAGCACATCAAATTTAGCAATACATTAAAAAGATTATATACCATGATCAATTGGGATTTATTCTGGGGATAAAGGTTGGCACAATGTTTGCAAATGAATGTGCAACATTACATAAACAAAATGAAGGATAAAAATCACATAGTCATATTAATAAATGCAGAAAAAGCATGTAATAGAATCCAGAACCGATTAAAAAAAATAGCTCTCAGCAAAGTGGGAATAGAAGGATCATACATCCACATAATAAAGGCTATATATTATAAACCTACAGCCAATATCATATTCAGTGGGCAAAACAGGGCTGTCCACTTTCACCACTCTTATTCAACACAGCACTGGAAGTTTTAGCCACAGCAATCAGACAAGAAAATACAGGCATCCAAATTGGAAAGGAGGAAGTAAAACTGTCATTATTCGCAATTGACATGACATTGCATACAGAAAACTCTAAAGACTCCACCTAAAAACTGTTGGGTCTAATAAGCAGATTCAACAAAATAGCAGGATAGAACATTAATATTTAGAAATCTGTGGCATTTTTATATACCAATAATGAACTATCAAAAAGAGAAATTAAGAAAATAGAAGAAAAGGGACCCAGAAATAAACTTAACCAAGGTGGTAAAAGACCTGTACTTAGAAAGCTATAAGATACTGAAGAAAGAACTGGAGGAAGATACAAATAAGTGGAAGCATATACCATGTTCATGGATAGGAAAAATTAACATCTTTAAAATGTATATACTACCCAAAGGAATCTACGGTTTCAAAGCCAATTCTTATTACCAATGACATATCTAGACCAAATATTTCAAAATTTTTTTATAAAATCACAAAAGACCAAAAATAGCTTTTTTAAAAAAAGAACAAAAAGTTGGAGGTATCACACTACCTGATATGAAACAATACTACAAGGCCATAGTTATCAAAACAACATAGTATTGACACAGAACAGGTATATAGATCAATGGAACAGAACAGAGAGCACAGATATAAATCCATGCCTTTATGGTCAATTAATGTTTGACATAGGAAGCAAGAATATAAAATGGGGTAAAGATAGTCTCTTCAACAAATGGTTTTGGAAAATTGGACTGATACACAAAAAATATGAAAGTAGATCACTAATTTACACCATACACAAGATTAAACTCAAAATGGATTTTAAAGACTTAAATGTAAATCATCAAACCAAAAAGTCCTAGAAGAAAACATAGGCAGTAAAATTTCAGACATTTCTCATAGCAATATTATTGCTGATATATCTCCTTGGGCAAGAGTAATAACAGAAAAAATAATCAAATGGGACTATATCAAACTAAAAGTTTTGCATAACAAAAGAAACCATCAACAAAATGGGAAGGGTACCCATTGAATGGGAAAATGTATTTGCCAATGATACATCTGATAAGGGGTTAATTTCTAAAATATATAATGAACATATGCAACTTCATACCAAGAAGTCAGCCTAATTAAAAAAATAGGCAAAGGACCTGAATAGACACTTCTCCAAAGAGGACATACAGATGGCCAATAGACATCTGAAAAGATGCTCAACATCACAAATCATCAGAGACATGCCAGTTAAAATCCAATTAAAATGAGATATCAACTCACACTTGTCAGAATGACTATCCTCAATAAATTAACAAATAGCAAGTGCTGGTGAGGATATGGAGAAAAGAGAACCCCCATGCACTGTTAGTGGGAATGCAGAATGGTGCAGTTGCTGTGGAAATCAGTACAGTGACTTCTCAAGATTTTAAAAATAGAGCTGCCCTTTGCCCAGTGATCCCACTTCTACAAATATATCCTAAGAATCCCCAAACATCAATTCAAAATAATATGTGCACTCCTAAGTTCATCATAGCATTAGCTACATTAATCAAGATCTGGAAACAGCCCAAGTGCCCATCAGGACGAGTGGATCAAAACACCATGGTACATTTACACAATGGAATACTACATGGTCATAAAAAAGAAGGAAATCTTACCTTTTGTGACCTCATGTATAGACCTGGAGATTATTATGCTAAGTAAAGTAAGTCAGAGAAAGACAAATACCATATGATCTCACTTATACGTGGAATCTAATGAACAAAATATACTGACAAAGAGAATAGAAACAGAGGCATGTTTAAATGGAACAGACAGCTGTCAGAGGGGAAAGGGTTGGGGGGCTGGGTGAAAGAAGATGAAGGGATTAAGCAAATATATATATATATGCTTAATATATATGATTGATATCTATCTATATCTATCTATATCATCTATATCTATATCTATCGATATCATCTATATCTATATATCTATAATCTATATCACATAGGCACAGATAACAGTGTGGTGATAGCCAGAGGGAAAGGGGGTGGGGATAAGTAGACTTGGGCGGATGATGTTTTATTGAGATGTACACTTGAAATTTGTATGGTTTTCTGAATCATTGTCATCCCAATAAATTCAATTAAAAAAAGATGAATAGGAACTGGTATTCTTCAGGTTAAATTTTTGACTCACCTTAAAAACTTTTGTTTTCCTCCATCTAATGATTTGAGACACAATTTAGAAATATGTAAGCTCTTTCCCTTTCAA
The DNA here is from genome assembly GCA_004024845.1 of Tonatia bakeri. Lineage (NCBI taxonomy): Eukaryota > Metazoa > Chordata > Mammalia > Chiroptera > Phyllostomidae > Tonatia > Tonatia bakeri. The sequence continues at coordinate 769,755 of PVIA01000038.1, forward strand.
TTATCTTGTAAAAAAAAAACCCCACACATATTCTATTTTTGGCAAGCCATGTTAACTGATCAACAATATTTCTCCAGAAAATAGGAAACTGATAGGAAATTTAAGAACTTTTTATTCTAAAGTACTGTCAGTTAACAAGGCCAGCTTTCTTTTTCCTATGATTTCTCTACAACTGGATTAAAAATTCCTCAAAGGTCTGGGGCCATTTCTTATCTGTCTGTGCATTTCTGGTAGCTAACACAATGCCTGACACCTTAGAGTTGTTCAAAAATAATCTTTTCCTTGGTTACATTTCTTGTTGCACTGTTCACAGTGCCTAGCACAATGTTGTATATATAAGTGCTGAACAGTTTTATTATTGTTGAAATACTGTATAGTCCCTTTGCCTCATTTTTCAGGTTGCTTAAAGAAAGAAAGGGTTCATTTAGAGAATGTGCCATTTAGTTTGAACCACATTTCTCAAAACTTTGCTTTCTTTGCACTAATGCCAGAACATTATCATGGGAAGAGTCCTGAATAGGGCTCAGAAAATGATCTTCACACCTCAGTCCCTTTTAAAGACCCCTTGGATGCCAGTGTTTCTGCCTAGGCAGCCATCGGAACATTTATTTTTATTAACTTTTCTGCGCATGCTCCTTTCTTTGTTTAGCGGGCTTCTCCAGCCCCTCTCCTGCCCCCCTCTCCTCAGCCCTGCAACACTCCCAGGTGGGGTTCTGCCTGGTCAGGAGTCAGGCTCAGGGCTTCAGCTCAACTCATAAATGTGGAAATAACAAAATGTGTTCCCTGAAGCTTTGCAGCATTGTCAGGAAATGGGCTGCTTGCATGCTGCACTTCCACGGATCTGGAAATTCTGCCGAGCTTGGGTTGACTCCAGAAAAAAAGTTTAAAAGTGTTCAGGGAAGAGAGGAATTAAAGCGGGCCATTAGTTGGAGACACCAGCGCTCCTGCTGAGTCTGTGTCTTGGCCGGCTACTTGGCAGGGAGCAATGCTGGAGCGGGTGTTGTGTACTGTGGCGGCTAAGTTTGCTTTTCTAAGGATCGGGGCTTTGCAGAAACTTTCCTTCCCACATTTTTCATATCTCAGAAATCTGCGTGGCATCCTTGGGAAGGAATAGGGGATCGTAATTGTTTTCGGCTGGAAGAAAACGAGGTGCAGAGGCCTGGAGTCAGAACTCCTCAAGGATGATTATTGTATCTTAACCATCTTAGCACCCTCCCTGGCCTAGGCCCTCAATAAATATTGAGCAGAGTAAGGGAATGGGTAAAAGTTGTTTCTGTAATGATTGAAGTCTCAGAGGCAGGACCTGAGCTCATCCTTAGATCTCACTGGGTACTTGGAGCTGTGCAAATGATCACAGGGAACAAGAATAATGGAACTCTGCACCAGTTTTCTTTGGTTGTGTTGCTGACACAACACTTTCCTCATTATTCTATATACAGAAATAAATGTTCTGGTATTTATCAAGGTCTAAATTGAGTTTTCAGGTCATACAATGAATCTATTGTATGAAGGAAGTAAAATTTTGGTTGGAGGAACCTAACGTTTAGTTGTTTTCCTTCTTTGTGGCATTTTCTCTGTGCTCCTGGGCCATCCGAACAGTGAGACTCCGAATCTTAGGGTAGTGGTCAGGGGACCTGACCCAGGACCTCTAGTCCTTGACCTAATTTAGGACATAATATTATAAGATGAAAAGGTGTCATAACTTCTCAGGAATCTTTCCAAGTGACTAGGCAGGAATTTGATCACCAGTCAAGTAAAAAGAGAAGTGACAAGGGCATTAGGCTTATTTTAAATGTATTTCATTATTTTTCCCCATATTTCAATTTGAGGAAGACTTGGGGGTATTCTTTTCCCACTGCCCAAGAGGCTCCCCCTGTGAGAGTCTTTTGACATACATTGCTTGAGTTCAAATCCTGCCACTCACATGTAGGTTACCTTGGATAAGTTACTTAACCTCTCTCTGAGTTCCAGCTTCCTTAAATGGAAAGTAGGGACGATAATAGTACTTAAATCACAGGCATGTTATGAAGCTGTAAAGCTCTGAAAATAGTGCTTATATGCTAAGATTGTGGTCATATTGCTTAATCCCCATCAATCAGATAATTTGACACAGGGGCCAAAATATATCTTTTTCAAAATAGTTAGAGTCCTGTCTGGAGGCTGAAGAACAAATGAGTTGAACTCTCAAGGTTTTCTAAAAAATAAGGAGCTCCTGTGAAAGTGCTGACTTTAATTTTTGCTGCCTTCACAACTAGTTATTGAACCATTCTTCGCTCTAACCCCCCAGAGTCTTTTTTGGAGCATAGTGTACTAGTTCTTCATATGAATTTGAGAAGAATTTGAGCATGTTGGTCAATGCTTTTGAAACCTTGAAATGGAAGGCTCAGAATGTCTTTTCAAGGGTGTACCTCTATGCACTTCTTCCGTTTTGAGCACCAGTTTGGAATTAAAGCTGAGATTTAACTGTAAAATCAGTGAATGGTTAAGAGTCTTCTGAGTAAATTCTTGCAATGTAAGTACTTTGTTTCTTGTCTCTAGATTATTGAAGGAAAAAAAGGTGGGGAGAGCTGGCTTAGATCACCTACGCAAAGCTATTTTCCATGAACGCTGCTATCCCAAAGCACAACAGGAAACTTATTGAAAACCTAGCAGGTTGGAGAAAAGCAGTAGCTAGCTGAACAAAGAGTGTCAGGGGAAGATAGGAAAAGAATGAGGAAGGCACAAAATTAACCCAAAAGTACTGAACATAGATCCCTGTAAGGAAAACTTTTTGTAAAATCATGCCTAGAAGTGTCCAGAGGAAGTTCATGTACATGCACACATGCCCACATGTCCACATGCATGCACATACATGTACATACACACCTGGCACTGGAGTTGCAGATGACCTAACTCGACACTAACCTTGGCATAGTTACAAAAGTGATATTTTTACCAGGATGAACTGTTGAACAATTTCTCTAATGTATCAGTCATGTTTTAACTTTAGACATACAGGTTTTCTTTCTTTTTAACTTGTTTTAAGGTACACAATTTTCTGGTTTGCTCTAGGAAAGAATATTATCATTTCTGAATGCCAGAGTTATTCAGGTACTCATAAAACCAATCAAGTACCATCTATACCAAGGAACTATACTTAGTAAAATAGATGGACTTACCTTTTATGAGTTCCATTGAATCACCAGACCTGGGAAATCACAAAATTACTTATAGAAACAGAAATAGAAAACAATGGTGAAGTCAGTATATTGCTTTGGACAGGTAATAATTTATTCTGCCAAATCTATACTTTACTGAATATAATAACTACTCTTTTATCCTTACTTTATTAGAATTCCTTCTGAAGACCTGCAAATAATTTTGTATCTGCCCATAGAATTCAGCAAATAATGAATAATGATGACTTTTGCGGGCCTATTATGCCAGGCATTATACTTAGTGGTTTAACTACAGTATTAAAGCAGTAGTTCTCAAAACAGGTGCCCTAAAAGCACGAGCATCCCCTGGGAACTTGTAAGGAACTGAAATTCTCAGATCTCATTCCAGATCCTAAATCAGAAACTCTGGGGATGGGATCTAGTAGTCTTAATCTGCATTTTGATAAACCCTCCGGGTGAGTTTGAGACATGCGGAAGTTTGAGAACCAGTGAGTTACAGTAACCGACTGCCGCATAGTAGGTTTCTACTCTATCTGCTGACTTGGGTGAGGTCAGTTTGCTATAATAGAGAGTTTAACAAGCTAAATGCTAAAACTGATGAGGGAGGATTGTCACACCCATTTTGAAGCTGAAAATATTAAGACTTAAAGAGGTTAAATTCACACAGTTGGGATTCCATTCCCAGCCAATGTGTCTTCAAAGCTTATGTTTTCTTTTTTCCACCAACCTATGGGAGGAATAGCTGCAGCCCTTCACTGCAGACAAATTTGTTTTAAACTGGTTTCCAACGAGTTTAGGTCTGGAGGTAATCAAGATCAAGAACTAAATACACTATTTGATTTCAATCCAGATTATATGTTTCTTTCATTAATTTGCCTTGAACACAGCAAATGACTTAGAATATTACTTTTCTCATTTGAAATAGGATAATAATGGTGCATTTCATTGTATGTCTGGTGAAAACCAAGGAGATGGCTTCCAAGGGACTTGGAACTCTTCAAATAGTACTATGGTATTTAGTTGTACTTTACTAAAAGCATAACAACCTGAGAAGTTCTATGAAAATGAAATTTCCTCAATGAGGCATACTATGAATATAGCATAGAAAACTCAATATAAAATATTACAACCCCTTAACTGGAGTACAAATAACATTATTGTGATGCAACCACATCCTCTAATACAGTATGTTAGCCAAGGAGCGGTAGAAGTCTCTGGAGATCATGTGTTATAGAACAATTGCTTTGGTGGGAAAGATGAGATTGGGGATTATACATTTCATAGGCATAATAACAAAGTTATTATTATTAGTTTTTGTCTAGGAATATCAATAGCAATGGTGTTTTATTACTGTAACTGTATAGCTGTAACACCTTAGCATTATTGAGTCTATGCAACATTTGATTACACTCTTTGTCTTAAAAATAATAGCCCTCACTTTCCAACATAACAGCACTATTATTAATACAGACTTTCTCTTATATGGGATGGGTCAAAAGTAGATTTACAGTTTTACAAATGGAAAATAATATAATAATTAATAAGTAATAGTAGAAGAATAAATTCTGTGTTAACTGTAAACCTACTTTTGCCCCACCCTGGGTATTTTATGTCAACTTAAAAAAAAATCTTCACCTGAGTATATGTTTATTGATTTTAGAAAGAGAGGAAGGGGAAGAAAGAGAGGGAGAGAAACATCAATCAGTTGTCTTCTGCACATACCCTGACCAGGGCAAATGTGCAGTCTAGATATGTGCCCTGATGGGGATCAAACCCACCACCTTTTGGTATATGGGGTGATGCTCCAACCAGCTGAGCCACCCAGCCAGGGCACAACTTTTTTCTTTTCTTTCTTTCTTTTTTACTTTTTGTTACACACAAAAAGCACAAAGTTTGTCCAACAGAACACTAAGGTACATGTGTGATTTTTTTCTCTACCCTAATGTTAGGTCCCAAAAGAAAGTTGTTTCAAACAATTTTGTTACCTTTTTAAACATTTGGATTAAAATCAGTTAGGTAGATAAAAACTTGTATTTCCTGAAATAAATTTATAAACATGTTTATGATTAGAATCTGTGTTGTTAAAATGCCACACACTTGTGTTTTAAGGCTTATCATGACATAGAAAGACAGCTTTTGGGGTTTTTAGAAGTATAGAAAGTGAAAATGTGAATTTAGATTTTCTGAAGTTCTCTGATTGAAGCAGCTTAGCTTTGCACAATTTCAAAGAGAAGGCACTTGAAGAAGGCACGGAGGAGGGAGATGTTGGAGGACAGGAGCTGCACCCCCAAACGCCTGCTGAGGCTGGGAGGATGATGTGTGACATGGACCAGGTGAAAGGTGATGGGGTGCGATGGGGTTCAGTGGGCGCTGCAGGAAAGCCAGGAGAACTGACACCCGAAACAAGGGGATTTTGCACCCTACCCTGGCTGATTGTTGCCATGTGGGAATGCCAGACAAGTGTTGCCAGATATTTACTTTTTCAAGAGGAGCTAGAAATGTGAATTTCTATTTAAAATCTCTCAATTTCCAAACGTTCATTCAAAAGCTGTTATGGCAATGTGGTTTCTAACACACAAACCAAACAAAGTTCATCTGTGGGCTGGGTTTGAAGCATGGACTGCCATTTGTACTTGAGAAATAGAGGGGATGTGTGTGTGTGTATGTTTATATAGGCAAGATAGGGTAGTCATTGTGATGAGGTTATATTTATTGCATTGATTCAACATTTGTGCGTAGCTCCAGGTAACTAGAAGCACATTTGACGTGGCTTTGAGCACCACCATTATTTTAGGAAGAATGGGCACATCTAAATTCCAACTCAACTCTCATGATATATTCTCATGGAGTCATGAAAGAGGTGAATTAGGCCATTCTTCATTATTTTGGCTGACTAATCAGGGTCATTTCTGTTGCCAGCACATAACCACAAATGTATCCCTCAAGCTTAACTGAAGTTTAATATATTTAAATTGGTTTCGAGTCATGTTGGTAACGTGAGGAGCTGTAGGTGCAACCACAGCTGTATCTGTGATTGAATTGTCCGGTAGACATCCTTGGGGCACGACTTCACCATAAGAAGTGAGCGTAGGGACAAAGTTCCCTTTTAATTTTCCCTCTGCTGGGGAAACCTACATAATTCAGTCATGGCAGTGTTCTGCTCTTTGTGGTTGGTGCGGTTCCTTTCGCTCATAAAAATAAAAACCATCTCACATCCTCTCTCCTCGATTGTCTCGTAAATGTAAATCAAAGAGGGGAAAAAGCTATAAAACAAACACAAATACCCACTAGATAGGCTAAGAATAATGGACTGGGATTATTTCTTAACATACTTAAGTACAGTGCTTTGCATAACAGATATCCCTCTCTTTAGCCAGTAGATGGATTCCTAAAAGTTACTGCTAAATCAATTTTGCGAAACAAAATCATATTTTAAATGCATTAGATGAATATGCTATTTGTGAATCTTTTTGGAAAGCTAAAATATTCTTTTTTAGAAAATGAAATCTCAGTTCGAATGTATCATTGCTCCGAGTTCATGGAGCTATTGAGTAAATTTGTTTCAACTGCGGTCCTGATCTTGTTTACTTCTCTATCACATTATACCTCCAGACCCCCACAATCTTCACAAGTAATGTGTTTGAAGTGTTGCTTTTAGATTCAACATAGATTTGCATACCCACAAAGACTTGAATCAAATCTAGAAATGCATAAAATATTTTCAAATCAAATAAATTTACAGGCAGAGGAGAGGCTATACCCAAGGCAAGGTTCTTGGAGTGGCACAGACAATGCTGGGTTCCAGGTTAAAAGTGGGATTTGTGATCTCTTGAGTTAATAAGATGGTCTTTTGTTCCTATATCACATTATGTTGAAATTGATAGTTAGACCAACATATCATACTGATCAATACATCTGGGTTCCTGCTCCCTCATATGTTAACTTAATTCCATTCCCTAACAGACAGATATGAAACTCAGCTCATTGTGTGATTTTGATAAAAATTCATATGCCAGACAAAGCATACACAGGTGCAGAAGATTGGAGGGTGGGATGTGGGCAAAGGAGTGTTTGCATTATAGTCAAAAGAACTTTAAATTGAACATTAGTCATTGCCATGTTTAGAATGGCCTACCAGGTCCACCACCAGGGAGTTTTCAGTACTCTGTGAAGTCTTTATCCCTCTTAGTAGCAGTTTTTATTCTTCCCTCTGCTTGCTTCTTTTCTTTATCCCCTCTTCAAAAACAAACAAACAGAGACCCTGCTCATGCAGAGGAATTAAGGATTCTCTTTTGTTGCCTTAACACCTGCCACCCCTCAGATGTCACCCCCTGACCCAAGCACCTTAACAAGGTATTTTCCATAACAAAGAAAATTTCCTCTTTGGAAACATTCAAATAATAAAACCCTTACCTCCCTGTCCAAAGAAGCAACAGTATGCCCCCTCAAATTAACCTAAGTTGACTTGATTAAACCTTAGAAACTACTGTTAGATGAGAGGGAGAACCTCCCAGAACATAAGCATAGGAAGCGTGATTGGCCCCTGAGGACTGGAGTGAGAAGTGAAAAGCAGTGAGGACCCAGGCAGCTGTCCTCTGGTCTTTTCTTGCTGTCCTCAAGGCCACTTGCCTCTTGCATCACGTTCTCTATTCTCTATTTGCACTTCCTTATTTCTTCAGCAGACAGGTGATTTCTGCTTCTTTATTCCCATGGCTGCCCCGTAGCCCAGGTTCACATAAGCCAGTTCCAGACACTGTCCCTGTAGAGACTAGGGGATCTAGTCTTGCCATTGGCTGGGGGTGGTGGGGTGAGGAACGGGAGTATGACCAAGAGAGATGGAGTGGGGGTTCTCATAGGAAAAACAAAAGCTGGTATGAACTTACTTCTGAGGACAGAGAAGGGACAATTTTTTTAGATAAGAGGGTGAGCCAGGTTTATTCTCAAAATAGGAGTCAAGTGAAGATTAATGTCCTAAATAATGACAATGTATCTGGGCTGCAGATCTGAATAAAGCATGGCATTGCTATGAAGTATTTGGTAAAGTCTAGAGCATGAATGCATGATAGAGGCTCCTGAGAGTACAAGAAGGCTAGATGGGAGAAAAATAACCTTGATTCCTAGGCCATACAAAGGTGAAGAGTCATGAAAGAAAATAAATAGAAAATCAGCCCAGAAGACAATATGCTTTAGGGCAAAAAGGAGTTGGGTTGCAAACACGAATTAGTTGAATTTTAACTGTGAGAAACTGCAGTATAACTTCTCCTCCACATACCAAAGACCCAGGAGATCACAGTGAAGGGGAAACAGCACAGGGTCAGAAGCCTGGAAACTCATGGGGAAGAGCTAAGTGGAGGCAGAGGAAGCCTCGAGATGATCTCTAGCCTTTTTCTGTCATCTCTGTGTACAGCTGAAAGAGGACATAAGCATTAATTGGGGATAAACATTTTTGATAGTATCTAAGAATTTAGCAAACTAGCCAAAAGTTATGTATATTTTATCTCTTTAAAATACGTGAGATTGTTCTTTTTCTGGGAAAATGGTGCCGGAAGAGGCTAAGACTGCTTCACGAACTCTCACACGGGCTCCGTCCCTCCAGTCACTATCTGTTGGCTCGTGTAAAATCCCTCTTTTCATAATTAGACTCACATACCTTGAACCTCAGATTTTGGAGACAGAAATTCACAGATCTCTCCTAACACAGTCCTTTTGTTAGATATGTTTTTTAGTAATGTTTAAAATTTCTTAACAAAGCACTTAAATTTTTACTGCCAATAGACTGGGGAACACTAAGAAAATAATGTAGCCCTCATTTTTCTCCACCAGGGTTTCTGCCTGGCCTATTTGAGCTTGAGTGTTCTCTGGGCTCAGGTCACATGAAGACATTATCATCACCTTATTGTTCAAAGCACCTGGCCATAGAACCCGGCGTGTGAACAATTGCTGAATGACAAATGCCCTAAATGCTGGCCTGCCTTGCCTAATTATACAGCTGTCGTGGTGCACCAGGCAATTTTTCTTTCCAAGTCTCCTCCCCTCTGCCCAGCTTCAAACCACATAGTAAAGAGAAGAATCCGCAGAGCTCTGCATTAGGGCTTTTAGAGCAACCACAATGCAATCAAAGTATCAGGCTGCAGGAGTAGCAGAAACCATTTCTAGAGTGTGGTTGACCCATATGTTGCACTTGGGCTGTCATACAGTCAGACGCCGGTGTTGCTCACTGGGGCCACAGGCTCCTTTGCTTGCTAGTTCCGATGTCTCAGTTCCTAACTTTCTCCTGCAGCTCTTTAAATGGGTGGGAGGGAGGTTGTGAATCTGTAAGGTCGCAGAGCAGAGGTAGTGGTGTTCACCTCTATTGTTCAAATTCAAGCCCCAAGCTCTTGGAGGTGCTATCAGGTTTGGTGAAAAAGTAGTACTGTGAGAAGAGTATAAGGAAGTATAAATCAAGGGAAAGAGACTTTTTAGAAATAAATTTAACCTATGTTGTGAAACCACACCAGTTGCTCTTGTTGGGAACCACTGTAAACCTCTTAGGCTAAGAGCATAATTGTAATAAGAAAAGTCCCTAAAATTGTGTCCTGCATTAAAAGGTCCTTGCAGATCAGTTATGCTATGAGGTTAAAGTTTATCAGAATCTAGGGATTCTGGCTGAAATTGACCAAAAGTTACTACACAGATTTTACATTTCTTGTACTTTCTCCATTTCCATTGACCTGTGTAATATGTTGGTTCATGGCTGGCTGTTGGCACCCAGAGATTTGGTGGTAGATGATAAGACTAATAAATATTTGCCTCCTGACATTGGTTTTAAAGTACTCCACAGATGACCCAGTGTGATAGCATAAGCCATGTATTCTATATTCTTATATTTTGTTATTATCCATTATTATATTCTGCATATAATAGAAACTTCATAAATCCTTGATAACTAGTGCATGGTAATATATTTGATTGAAGTCATGATGTCAACAGACATTATATATAATATAAATTATTTATAAATCATATATAGTATTTATATATAAAATATATATACATATACATGATTTCCATTTAGTGAACTATTTATTTAGTATAAATTTATTAAGCTTCTATTTGTGCCAGGATTTTGCTCAGGCCTGGAAGGTATTAAGTTATAAGACATTATTTCAGTATTGAGAATCAGGATTGACAGAAATTGTGTAATATACTAATTTATATATATATTGACCATACTATGAAAGCTTATTCAGATATTAACACTTATTTAATGTTTACTATTTTGTTTTTACATGAGTGTACTCATCATCTATGGAAAGGCACTGAGAATGGATGCTTAATTTTCTTGTGGCAATATTTTCCATCCTTTCTCTTTTCTGCTTCTCTTTATATTGATGTTATTCCATGGTTTAATCTCATGAGAGATCAAAGACTGTGAATCTGAGAGAATCACATTCTGTTTTTCTTTTCCTTTTTAAAAAGTTTTTTATAGGCTACATTTAGCATCCTTAGAACTACTATTTTTTATTTCATCTCTAAGGAGTTTTGATGGTTCCAGTGTTCTCAGCATCCCTGGTAACTCAGTGAAGCCATATGGCTAAACTCAGGCCAATAACATGTAATCAGAATTGGGTGCTAAAGAACATCCTTTAAAGGAAATATTCACACATTGCTTGTTCCTTGCTCCTTCCCCCATTCTCCGGCCTGGAACACAGATTTGATGTGTGGAGTCTTGGCAGCCATTTTTGATCATGAGTACAAGCACAGCTTTCTAGGAATAGGAGAATAATGAGATGAAAGGAGCTAGCATTTCAGTTTGGGATGCCTACCTCCTGACTTCTTCCTGTGAAAGAAGAATAAACTTTTATCTTGTTTAACTAGCCTCGTTTTGGGTTTTCTCAACTGAACACTAACAGATCCTTAGCATCTCCTGATTTTTGCTGACATTACTATTTAGATAACCTTCTGTGGGAAAGATCTAGGAAATTTTAAAATTTATGAAAAGTATGTTTCTCAGCACTCAGAAATGGGATAATTAGCTATTCAAATTCCAAAATTTCTACTGGATTCCCTACAACTTCTCACCCAAGGTGCCAAAACAAAGGATCCCTACAACCTCTCACCCAAGGTGGAATACCATCTGCAAGGGAGTTTTGTGACTTTGAGAGAAGCAAGAGGAAGAAATCTTGAACCTTATGGACAACTTTAGAACTTGGAACAGCTGGGCTGGAGACAGAGGGTACAGAATGATGGAGAAAGCAGCATTTGAAGCCCCTTTCCCACTAACTGTCAGCACAATTGAGGTGAGAGTTTTGGGTGGCTGGATGGACTGAGCAGAAGCCTCCAGAAGCACTGGTGGCAGGTATTCTGGAAAAATCATTTCCTGAGGCTGAAATGATCTTAACTGATACAGCAGGAAGCTGGATGGAGAAATCTGATCTGCATATTCATGGATGTGGGCAGTTATATCAAAATGCCAGCCTCTACCATGACTGTAGTTACAGAGGAACAGCTTCCTAAAGGGGAATGTTTCTTCCCCTGATGTGCTGTGGAGCTGTAAGTGGGGCCTGGGAATGTCAAGGCACTGGAAGCAGAGGCCTGACAAAGATGGAAAAAGTGCTCTTCTCGGACAATCAGAGACATGGATTGCTCCTCACCCTGGGAGGAAGCTGCCCCACAGCTGGTCTAACCTTGAAACGGCCACTTTGCTAGGTCTGGAGAAGAAATCCTCTGGGTTGAAACATCCCACCAGTATTTCCAAATCTAGTATCTGTTTCTATGTCCTTCAAGCTCATTACCTGGAAATCTCAAAGGTATCCTCTAACTTAAAGCCAAGAAGAATCTCTCACCCTGTTTCTGAAGGAAGTACTAGCCCTTAACAGACTTGTTACTGATTCATTGTGAGAAACTAGGGAAGAGAAGGATCCTGGAATTCTGAAGCATAAAAAGATGGACATATAGTTAAATAATCTAAAGAGAGATCACATTCCAAGTGTGTTCCTTTTAGCTTTTCTTTATTTTAAATTTACATCTTTATCAAAGTAATATATTTTATAGTCAGTAATATTTAAAAAGTCTGCTGAGAGACTGATAGTGCCAGTCACCTTCCCCTCATTGCCCGGATTCACTCTTCTAAGGCAATCACTTGTGACTTAGTACCTACCCCCAAATTTTACACATTCTGCTATTCATTTTTTAGGTCTTGATATTATTATTTTCTATTAGAGAAAATAGGTTCTTTCTCCCACATCACTTATTAAAATTGTATCAACACGTTGTTAACCAGTATTTACATTATTATGATTATGTAAATAACATTCACACTTGAGCCACTTTATGTCATTTCCTTTCTTATACAACTTTTTGCTTTGGCTGGAGTTAATAATTGCCTCCTTTCTGTTTGCTTGGTTTCTGTGTATCTATAACTGCTTTAACTGCTAAAGTCTCCAATCTAAAACTAAATCTCCTTAGTAGAGTCAAAAAGCTTTGGCATATAGCTCCTGGGCACTGCAGTCTCTGGACCCCATCCAGGCCTCCTACATGTTGACATCCTGAAATTGCCCTTTACCATTTTTCTAGACTTCCCTTAGCCTTTCTTTCTATGGGGCTCCAGTTGTCTGATTTCCATGTTTCTCTCATTCATGGTTTACTCCTTTGTTTCAATAGAGCCCACCCACAACTGAAAAAAAGGAGCATTAGAGGAAAGCTTTTTGAGAATTTGACCACCTGAGACTATCCTTATTCTACTTTGACATTTGACTTATCATTTGACTGGAGTAAGGGTTCTGACTTGGAAATAAATTGCCAACAGAATTTGAAAGACATTGCCCCTTTATGATATAGCTTCCCATGTTGTTAAGTCAAATGTCATTCTCATTCTCTATCCTCCTGAAGTGTCCTGTTATTTTTCTTTGGGGACCTTGGGGCTCTTCTCCTTATCCATAGTATTCTGAAATTTCATGATGATATTCCTTGTAGTGGCGTATTTATTATGCTGGGCACTTGGACCTCTGTAAGCTGGAAACCCATTTTTTATAGATATGGCAAATTTTATTGTATTATTTTCTTGATAATTTCTTGTTCTTCATTGTTTTAAAGTTTTCTTCCTTCTGCAATTTCTATTACTTCGATGTTGGATCTCTGGGATCACTTCTCAGACTTTAATAATTTTTTTCCCCTCTGATTTCCATCTTTTTTTCATTTGTTTATTTTACTTTCTGGAGATTTCCTCATTTACCTTTCCTTCTTTACATAACACTTTAAAAATTATTCTCTGAAAGTTTCTTTTAAAAATGCTAGCATGTTGTTATTTCACGATGCAAACCCTTCTTGAATTACTTTGAGACAATGAACATTTGGAGAATTTTTCTTTCTGCTTGTTGCTTGCCTTTGTTTCCTCCAAGAGAATTTTTTTAAATAATTTATTTATTTTTCAGAGAGAGGAGAAGGGAAGGAGAAAGAGATGGAGAGAAACATCAATGTATGGTTGCCCCTCACATGCCTCCAGTTGGGGACCTGGCCTGCAACGCAGGCATGTGCCCTGGCTGGGAATCGAACCAGCGACACTTCAGTTCACTGGCCCATGCTCAATCCACTGAGCTACACCAGCCAGGGCCCTCCAAGAGAATTTTATGTGTTCATTTGCCTTGTCTCCCTGTTAGAGACTTTCTTCAACTATGTGGTGAACATTGGCTCTATGTCTATATTTAAAATGAAGAGTGTAATTACTATGTACAGGCATAGGGTCTGTCAACTGGTGGCTCTGACTGCCATTATCTGAAGGTCTTCTGGGAGAACCATTTCTAAAAAGAAAGTCTCTAAGCTCTTGCCTAGGTATTGGGGATCTCACAGCTCAGTATGTATTGTTCACTTAGATCCCCGTTCCCATTTTAAGAATGACACCTCACCTTCATCTGCAGTTATGCCTGAGGTCTTTGACTCTGGATTTGCACTGACTGTCCCTCCAGAGACAGAATCTCTCCTGAGAGAGTCCTCTAGGGCAGGGTAAGTTTCTTCGCTAAACAAGTGGAGTGTCAGAAGAAATTCTTACCAAGGAATTCCAAACATTTCTCCTGTTTTTAACCTTATATTTCAGTACTGTTTTTAGAAGTACCTGGAATAATTGATTTATGATACTTTCTAGGGCTGTATGTGGTACAAATAATCTTGCTGGTTCATTTTGTTTTTTTCCACTGGTATTAGGTTTCAGCTTTTTGACTATACACACATGTTTACACACAACCAGAATCATACTATTATACAGAAAAGAATATTAAAAAAAAAAACATTGAAGGACAAGATCAGATGCATTCAGGGTGGTATGGCCATAGTCAGAGAAAGACAGATACCATATGATTTCACTCATCTGTGGAATCTAAGGAACAAACAGACTAATAGGACAAATAGAGACAGACTTGAAGAGCAGGGTGACAGCTAAGGGGGTGGGTAGGGGTGCAGGGATCGAGCAACGAGGAAAAAGGACACAAGGACATGGACAACAGTGTGGTGATTGGAGGGATGAAGTGGGTATAAGGGGACTAAATGGCAATGGAAAAATACAATAAAAAAGAAAAAATATTGAAGGAAACAAATATATTTTCTAAACTATTTAGTGGTCTTGAAAACATTAGAAAAACATAGGTTATATTAAATAAAACCTGTAAGATGAGATGATAATACAATAAACAGATTTGAAACTGGCACCGGTTTGAGAGGCAAGCAGAGATTTAAAATGAGTTACGAAAAAAAGAAGAACTATTTTAAAGTAACCATTTAAGAACAAAGCTTAAAAATGCAACAGGGGTTGAAACAACACCATAGTAAATAAAATCAAGACTATAGAATATATACTTGATAAAAAATCTCCCAGAATGCAGACATATCTGACTAAAAGAAATGAAGGACAAGTAGGGGCGAGGTGGAGCATGTGTTGCTGACGCCCTGCCCTGGAGTGTGAGTGTCACCCAAGGGGATGCCAGACTCAGTGGAAGGGATGCTGCTGTCTTTGAAAACACTAAGTAACACTTGCTCTGCTAGTGAGTAAAGTTCTGGCTTTATAAACTGAATGAACTCAATAGATCTTAGAAAATATCAATGAAAATAACTCAACAAACAGATGTATTCTGATGAATGTCAAACTTCAAGAGGAAAAAAACTCTGGCCTGCTTCTAGGCAGAAAAGACTGATCATCTACAAAAGAAAAAAAATGAACATCTAGCATCAGATTTTCCCTCCGCAATAAGGAATACCAGAAGAAAAAAGAAAGAAAAAGAAAACATCAGAAGACTATGAAGTGTTTTCCTAAGAGTTTTGAGGAGAAAAAAAAAGACTGTAATGAAAAATTTCCATACTATAGCTAGGTTTCAGTCACATACAAAACCAACAGAGACACTTTATTGAATATACAAGGACTCACAAAGCATAAATTATATGCTTTAAAAAACACACACAGTTTCCTATCAATTATGGGATGAATACTCACACACACCAAGTCAAGAATAGGAACTAATGAAATGTAGAAAGGTAAGACCTATTATCATAAAAATACTAATGTTAATATGTTAAGTTAAGGAATCTAAAATGTTTGTAATTCTAAAAATAGGTATTTTTAAAATAAGAATGATTATTTGAAAGAATGAAGCTAGGCCTTACATCCTGGACTGTGTCACAGAAACTGGTAAGGAGAAGTGAAAGTTGTCATTTTCTCACTTAAGAAATCTTTCTATCTAAAGCTCATGATTAAAGAAAAATAAATTTTTACACACAGTTGAAAAATATAACAAAAAGTGGGAGGTTAATTTCTTATAAATAACTAGAGAGGAGAGAGGAAAAAATATAACGTGAATAAAATATATAGAAAATATCAAGGAAGGACTGAAGAAACAGAAAGCATCAGAGTGACAGAAGAATAAAGCTGCAGGGAAACATGGCCTTGGAAAATCATGTTTTTTTCCTACACAGCACAGCCGTCCAGGTTATCAGATTCTAGTCTTTCATTTTCTTTAATTTATTTGATAATTGTAAATTGTAGGTAACTGATAGTAATGCAAATTAATTCTTGTCTATAAACTTGCAAATTCTGTACTGACCTTGTCAGTTGAACTATCTCCACAGCCCCCTCTAAAAAAGTTTGCTTTCATATGTGCATTCATCTCAATATTCCTGGTCTATAAATATGTCAGTTATTCAGATTCCCTTTGAATATCTCTCTGATTCCCTCATCAGTTTAATAATATCTTTAATATGTGTCCATGTCTATGTTTGTATGAAGATAATAGTTGAAGTTTTTTGGAGCTTTTTCTTTTAGCAACACTGATCAGTTCTGATCAGTATTAATGGGTTAAATCTTGAGCAGAAGGAAAACAAAGATATCAGAGAGAATTAAAGCAGCATAATAGTTTTTGTTGTATTAAAGAAACTCAGGTAAAAAAGTAAAAGTTTGGGCAACCATATTTTAGACAAGTTCTGACACATAAAAACATGGTTAGCTGTATTAATACATTACTGAGTACTCAGGATATATGTCAAGTAATAATAAATAGGACAAAGAAAGTGACGGTATTTGAAATTTCAATTTAGAATACGTTTATAATAGGTTCTAAATATATCATTGAAGTGAATGATGCAGAAAATGTCAGAAAAGAAGGAGAAATGGTTAAATCTATTAGAAGTAAGAGTCGCTATTAGGCCTCTCCTCTCTACTTGATACATGGAGCAGGCAAAATTAACAAATACAAATAAATGATGGTCCAAGAAATATAATTACATTATTAATTTATTGGTCATATATTGAACTTTGCATTCTATAAGTGCGTAGATGACATATTCATGTAGTTTTACCCCCTTCAGAGTAAGTTTGTAGTGTCAGAAAGTTTGTTGTGGCCAGAAGAATAGATCTTTAGTTTCATTAAAAAGAAAGAATAATGTACTCAATAGATGCCCTCACCACATCCTTAAATCTTACTATGTCCTTGACTTGTATCTTTAACTCAGCTTGACTCCCATTGAAGTCTGTCTAAATGATTGACAGATTGAAAAATAAATCCAAGAGGTGTTACTTTGACAAAAGTTGAAAAAGAAAATAGACAGTCCCCTAGAAAATCCAATAAAAGTAAAACAAAATAAAATGACCATGCATACATTTTTGTTTAATTAAAAATAAAGAAAAAATGGTGTGTACAATCATTTATATTACAGCACAGATTAAAAGTTATAAAATTGAAATAATCTGAAATTCAACCCAGGCTATTGTATTATATTATGTTTCATCTTGAATTAGATCCTATTCTGCCATAAAGAAAAAACACTGCAGAGAAATACTTATTAACATGGAAGATGTTCATGGGATGTTAAATGAAAAAAGATGACTGCAGAGAAGATGCAGTATAATTTCATATTTGTAAGAAATGTAAGTAGATGTCTAAAATGTTTGAAAAATACATACCACAATATTACAAATCCTTTTTTTCTGAGAGTAGAGATTAAATTTTTTTAATGCTCAGCTATATGTTCTAACTTTAGACTATAAAGACATGTGATTAAAAAGGTAAAAGTTTTGATACCTACATTAGGAAGGTCCTCTCTTTCCTCCGTGTTCCATTCTCCTTTCCCTAGGAGTTTGTCCAGGCAACTGATGATTGAGTAAGTGGCCATCGAAGGAATCCCTGGGGAGACCATAGCTGATCAGGCCAGAGGTATATAGCCTTCCCAAGCTCGTTAGGTCCTCTCTCCTGAGAATTTCAAATTGGGATTTAGAATTACCAGTCTGTTAACTGTGAGAATAATTTGTAGGTACAAAATAGACAGGGGGAGGTTAAAATAGTATAGGAAATGGAGAAGCCAAAGAACTTAATATGTACAACCCATGAAAATGAACTAAGTGGGGGAATACTGGAGGGAAGGGGGATATAGAGTGGAGGAGGGATAAAGAGGAGAACAAATGGGACAACTGTTAATAGCATAATTAATAAAATATACTTGGAAAAAAAGAATCATACAAGCAGACAAATCTGGGAGCTGGTGGCAGTCATATGAGTTTAGCCATTCAGGTAAGAAATCATTTGCCTTGGTAAAGCAGGAGAGTTGTTTTGCAAAGAGAATAATCAACAACAATGTACACCATTTATTGTGTGCTCATTGTGTGACAGGCCTTCTTCTGAGCACTCTGTGTGAAAGAACTCATTCATTGGCACATCAGACCTTTAGGATGGATACTATCCATTTTTCCATTTTACTTCATATATGTGAAAAAAGCAAGGCAAAGAGTTGAGATGAATTGAAGAATAGTGCAGAAGACAGAGAGATGAACAATTGTGTCATCTCAGAGAGACAGAGAAAAGAACAGTGGCTTCCTTGGGCTTCAGGGCTTTGAAGGTCCTAGTTCCAGTTCCTTGTAGAGTCCAGTCATATTTCCTGCCATCTGTTTCCGAGAGACTACTCTGACTCCTTAAACTCCTTGCCCTTCACAAGCATGAGTGCACACCAGTTTCTTGCAGTCTACCAACCCATGTCTAAGAGGGAATCAGTGCTGCTGGTGACTGCATATACAATGTCCTTGAAACTTTTGAATTTTTCTTGTGTTATCTTGGAATACAGTCCAACAGAGAGGATACAATATTGCTGGAATTTACCACATACAACTTCATATAATAAGTGGCATCTATCCTCCCAAATCACAGGTAATTTTGGAGAGTATTAAATATATGACCTTTACAAAGGTGCTCATTGAAAAACAGTCCTTGAGCGATTAAGGAAATCTCTGATACTCTTCCTCCTTCACATAAAATGCATATATATATAAAATGCATATATATAAATGCATTATATATATATATTTACTTATTTATATTTTATGTATTGTTCAATTATAGTTTATATTCCATGTTATTTTGTATTAGTTTCAGGTGTACATTATGGTGGTTAGACAATCCTACACTTCACAAAGTAATCCAGTCGATATTACAAGTACCCATCTGGTACATAGTTATTGCAATATTCCCTATGCTATACTTTATATCCTTGGGACTATTTTGTGACTAACCAATTTGTACTTCTTAACACCCTCAACTTTTTCACCCAGCTCCTCATCTCTTTCCCTCTGTGGCAACCATCTGTCAGATCTCTGTATCTATGAGTCTGTTTCTATTGTGTTTGTTAATTTATTTTGCTCTTTAGATTTCACACATAAATGAAATCATATGGTATTTGTCTTTTCTGTCTGACTTATTTCATTTAGCATAATATCTTCCAGGTCCACCCATGCTGTCACAAGTGGTAAGATTTTATTCTTTTTTTATGGCTGAGTAATAGTCCATTGTATATATATGTACCACAGATTTTTTTATCCATTGAAGGGCACTTGTGCTGTTTACATATCCTGGTTATTGTAAATAATGCTGCAGTTGGCATAGTGCTGCATATAGTCTTTCAAATTAGTGTTTTGGGTTTCTACCAAATGCATATTTATGTAAATATTTGTAAACAATTTTAGGTAGAGTTCACATATTTTCATGTGCCTACCAACTTCTGAGTTAGAGGCTACTGTTTAAAAAAATAATTGCATTTTCTTAGTTTATATGTTGCTATAGTTTTTAGTTAACATTGTCTAACCAGAGTGTTAAATGTTTAATGTACCCACCTCCTAGACTAGCTGTCAGTCTTTGGATGCAAGACAATTAGAGGGGGACAAATAGAGCATTCCTGGGAACAGAACACAGAGACAGGAGCCTCCGACATGACTTTTTGTGTTTGTGGGGAGAGGTACTTTTGTAGGCTGTGAAAACTGGATAAGCAACTTTTTTCTCAGATCCAATACTTGAGCTCTTTCCTTCCTAGGTTTGATATACTGCCTTGTGAATTTTTTTTCCTCTCAAAAGATTTTCCTTCTGGAGGTAATTTGTGTGTTTCAGAATGGTAAAATAATTGCAAGATTATTGACAATTATTAAAAAACGATAATGATTTGCATTGGCCTATAGGATGTGTTTCCTCCTTACTTTGGTATAGTGATGGGTGTATAACAGATAGATGGGTATTTTTACCTAAAGGACTCAAGGAAAATTCAGTGGCCAAATATCCCGAAGAAAAAAGAAGCATTCAGTTAATCATCTGGATGTTTTGTCTACATGAGGGAAAATCTGTGGTGTTTCCAAATATTTGAAAAAAAATATTTGGGAACTTCCAGATGTTTAGCCTTATGCAGCTCAAACATCCAGATGTTGGACCAAATTTCCTGCATCCAATTGGATGTTTCAGCATCAAGTAGGCCCAACCACAGTTATAGCAATTCCAAATGGTTAACTACTGTCTCAGAATATTAGTTGAGGGAAAAACATGGCACACCAAAGTGTGAAAGTTATAGATGATCATCAACAGTAAGAGCCGGGGGAGAAAAGAAGGAGGGATTATGTCACTGACCAATCAGGTTGAGTCGTTACTAATATAAATTGTCAGCAGTAATGTTCTCTTGCAGAAGGTTGATAATTAGGATTAATAAACATAAGCTGGTGGCCCTTGCTGATTTTAAGGAAGCCAGTAGCACTTGCAGTGTTTACAAAACTTGAAAGATGTGGAAAGGGGCATCCTCTGCTTTGAAATGAGTCAAAAATTCTAAACTTCATGGAAAGAGGTTAGGAGAGTTCATTTGCCTCCTCTTATTTTATTGGGCTCATCTAATGTGACCCTGAAGTGTCTCTGATTACAATGTTTTTAAACTTGTGGGAATCAGTCTAATAAAAATACTGTAAAGGAATACAGCTCATCCCGCAGCTGTGGGCTGGCTGTGTAGATTACCATGGTGCAGGAGTGAGGGTCAGCCTCCAAAAAGCAGATTCCATTTTCGACATGGCAGTAACAAGAACTTGAATGGGGGCGTTAAATAAGAAGACAATGTTTTGATTCTGATTAGGATTCTAAAATCTGATTTTTAGCCAACTTTTTGTTGGCGAAGAATAGCAGTGCCATAAATAAAATAGCTGCAGATGGATCTGGATATCTGTTATGAACAACCATCAAGAAAATGTTTTTATTTTAATTAATTGATACTGAACAAAAGTAGTATTCAGCCAAAATCTTTTTTCTGGTCCTGTTGTAATTATTTTTTTAACCAGTTCACCACTGCATTCCAGGGGAGTGTCAAGACCTCCTACAGAGGTGCCTGGTACAAAGTCTGCACCTGATCTGTGTTTGGCTTTGCATACCACGCCTGAAACTGTTCAAGAAATTAATCTCTTTTTTTACTTGCAGCAGCGCAGCTTGTTGGAAAGCAACCTAGATTTGGTCTGGGTTTCTTTTTAAAGTTAACAATCTTCAGAGAACCTGGGGTTGGACTGAAGTCAGGAATAATATGGGCTGTCGTTGTTTGTAGGATGGGAACAACTATTTCAAAGCCAAAGCTGACTTTCCAAGGAATGTATCCAGAGAACGGTAGAATGGGAAGTAGACCTTAAAATCTAAAGAAGCATTTCATATTTTTAATTGCTTTATGAAGAATTAAACTCTGGCTTCATGTGAGAAAGCATCTTAAAAATTCTTCACACTAGAGGCAGAGTTACCCAAGTGTGATTCAATTAAAAGATACACACGCGGAGACACACTCGTACATACATATGAATACCAGTGATAACACTTAGCATTATTTGGTTTTGATAGAAACAAAACATTTCTTTGTTCTAAAAATGGTTTCACGGGAGTGGAGGAAAGAGTATATTGATAATTACAGTACTGCATGACTTGTATGGAACCCAGTGAGGAGCTAGCCATGATTTCTTCCTCTGGCGACAGTGCCTTTACATGCCAACTGGAGAAAATGTCCTCTAGCAGTATGCTGAGAAGAGTTACAGGAGAACTGGAAATGATCAGGTCAACTAGAAACTGGGCATCACTGGGAATGCACATTAGAGTGACGAAGAGCAAACTAGAGACAGTGGCTTGGGTGAGAATCAGAGGTCTCTGTCTTCTGACTGACTTACCTAATGCAAGACACATAACCTATCTACACCTTGGTTTCCTCATCTACAAAATGGAGATGATAATAGTAGTCCCAATGCCTAGGTTTGTAGCCAGCATTAAATAAACAAACTTACGTAAAACTCTTAGATCAATGTCGCCTGTGTGAGTAACCTCTGGTCAAAGGGCATGAACCAAAGAGCACTGAATCCAAAGATATGTGAAGATCTAAGATGGGAATGGGAACCAAAGCCATACGATAAGGTGCTGTGATCAGAAATAAAATGAGGCATGTTTTGACATTTAATGACAATGTAAGAGATTGGGCAGCAACAAGATGTACATGTGTCTGCCGAAAATGTGGAGAGGTGGTAGGGGGTTGGGCGAAGGAGATCAATCTCACAGCTTTCAATTAGGATCTTGTGGGCGGGAAAGAAGGCTGGAGTTTTCAGGGAAGGAACTGCCTGATATTATTATTATTATTTTTTTGATGCAGCATTCCAGAAAACATAATCGATGGCACCCATCCAGTTCCCATTTACTAACCAAAGAACTAGCTGCAGCTGTTTTTTATGCCTGGTGGTGCCAGTTTGATAGTGTATAATCATATTTGCATAAAGATAAAAAGGAAGGTGTTATAGAACACAGTTAAGCCTATGGTTTCACCATGAATTAAAGGTAATTTCAGACTAATTAGGCATAATTTGTTAAGGAATTCTTCCCCGCAATGATGACTCTGATTTTGTAATTACAGGACAATGCTTACTGTGGCTTTCAAGGCAGGAGAAAGCACACCCGAGGGGGTCATGTCCCACACTAGGCAGTTCTAATGGTGCCACAAAAGACAGGTGTTTTGTCAGATTTCAGCCGCACACTTTCACACCTGCAACGCATTAACTACAGCAGCGATGTTAATGAAGACCAGGTGCCTGTTCTCCCACTTAAATGAGGAACTGGCATGAGGTTCGCTGTTTGCTACCTGACGTCTTCCTCGGTGTCTCTGAACGCTGGCGTTCTGGTGGACGGGGAAGCTGTGTGGGGTGAGTAGGCTCCAGGGCAGCTTTGCCCCGGTCTTTTTGAGTGGGACAATGCAGGGACCGAAACTCGGACCTTTGCACTGTGGTAGTTACTGCTCTACCCACTCCCTGAACTCGGACTTCCCCCTAAAGCAGTGGGGAAGGGCCTCCTGGCACAGAGCAACCCCAGGCTTTCTGTGTTGCCACCCCTTTTGTGCAGAGTTCCGCTTCCCAGAGTCCTGAAAAGAGCTGAGCTGCACAATCCACCAAATGGATTTCTGGAAAGTGCTGTGTTATCAGCTGGTACCAGGGAAAGTTTGATTGTAGCTACTTGAGTCTTTTCAGACTTGAAGTTTTGCCATTCTATCCGGAAATGAGTAATGGAGGCCTTGAGCAAGCTTTTTCATTTTAATAAAACACAAGGTTTTCATTGTGTGGTGCTACATTGTTGTAATGGTCTGTGTTATGAAATACAAAATCTTTTCCTCCCTCCCTTAAAAAAGAAAAATCACCTCAGCAGTGGAGCTTTTCCCTTCTTCTTTTTCCTTTGTTTTGCTACTTTGAGCTGCAGTTGCCTCCTCCTTGCAACTTCCAGCAGTTAGGTGAAAAGTTAACACTGTCACAAAAAAAGAGAGAAAGAAAACAAAAAGAAAGAAACAAAAAAACACGCACAGAATTGAAAGTAGGGAAAAGAATGGGCAGGTCTTGGTTCTCAGCAGCAGGAACGTAATTATCAGACTCATTACCAGTGACTTCTGGCACATGAGAGTCCCCTAACAAAACAGCCTCTTTGCCCTGGGAGATGGAAGGATGGACAAACATCAAAATGTTTGACACTGTAGTCAAACTCCCAGCCCTAATTAAATTAGAAAAGAACAAAATCACGGACTTTTAGAGCAGCAGATGTGAATCTTGGAGTGGAAAGGACCTCTCACATCTAGAGTTCTTTAACTCTTGCGTCCCTGAAGTGAAAGCACTGGCGCCCCAGCATGATCTTCAGAAACTGACTGTTGAAGTGACCTGCTAGTAAGACAGGTGCAAGTCATGCACTTCAATGTGCATTCATGGTGAGCCTGAGATATTTTTTTAAAAGGCACCCCAGAAGTCCAAGATGAGGACCCTGGCTTTCCTTTTCACATTCTCCTAACCACAATGAAAGCAATTTTATTTTTCAATTAACTTATTTTTAAGATTTAGGTTTTAGAGCAATTTTAGGTTCACATCAAAATAACAGGTGGGTAGAGATTTTCTCTACTTTCTGTCCCCATACATACCTAGACTTTCTCGTTACTGACATTCCCCACCAGAGTGGGACATCTGTTACAGCTGATGAACCTACACCGACACTTCATTATCACCCAAAGTGTCATAGTTTACATCATGGTTCACTCTTGGTTTTGCACATTCTATAGGTTTGGACAAATATATAATGACATGTATCCACAACGACAGTATCGTGCAGAGTAGTTCCTCTGTCCTAAAAATCCTCTGTGTTCTGCCTGTCCATCCACCCACCCCGAACCCCGGAAAACACTGACTTTTTTATTATCTCCATAGTTTCACTTTTCCAAGAATGTTATACAGTGTGAATCAGAGTGCGTAGTCTTTTTGGATTGATTTCTTTCACGTAGTGTGAATTTAAAGTTTCTCATGTCTTTCCATGAGTTGATAGCTCATTTCTTTTTAGCACTGAGTATGCCACAGTTTATGCACTCACCTACTGAAAGACATCTTTGTTGCTTTCACGTTTTGGCAATTATGAATAAAGCTGCTATAAACATCCATGTGCAGGTTTTTGTTTGGACATAAGTTTTCAGCTCCTTTGAGTAAATACCAAGGAGAACAATTGCTGGATCGTATGGTAAGAGTATGCTTAGTTTTGTAAGAAATTTCCAGGCTGTCTTCCAAAGTTTTTTTCTTACTCTTTTTCTCCTTTTCTTTGTTTCACTGCTTTTAGCTCCAGTTGTCTGCTCCCTGAAATTTCTAGAAGTTATGTAAAAAGTTAATATTGTGTCTTAAAAACCACAAAACACCTTAAATTCAAGGTACAAAGAACAAGTTGGTGGTTCTCAGAGACAAGTGTGTGTGTTGGGGGGGGTGGGAATGGACAAAGGTGTTTAAAAAAAAGTGGCTACACCATTTCCCATTTTACCAGCAGTGAGTGAGAGTTCCTGTCATTTTGCATCCTCACCATTTGGTATTGTCAGTTTATTCCCTTTTCTTGTCTTATTGCACTAGTTAGACCTTACAGTATAATATTTAAAAGGAATGGTAACAGAGGACATCCTTACCTTGCTGTTTTCAATTTAAATTATTGATTTGATATTTATCAAAGATTTAATATAGATAATAGTTGTAGCTGTAAAAGAATGACTAGAAAAACCTATCCTTAGGCAGAAAACCCTTGGGCTTCTACTCAGTAGTCAAATATTTGAGCAAATTCAAATACTTCTCGTGGAAAGTGTTGGCCATGTGTGCAGAGTTAAAGGCCACCTCTCTGTGAAGGTGCTGAGGCTGGCTCATACAGCAAGAAATGAAGTACCCAATTTCAAATTAATTGCTTCCCAATCTTGTTGAAAGTCCAGCTGAGACAAATGATATTTGAGAGATTGCCCCAGGCCTTGGTACTCAATGTGAGGTCTGTGGACCAGTAGCAGTGATGTGATTTGGGAGCTTGTTAGAAATGCAAAATCTTAGGCCCCTACTCAGACCTTCTGAAACACGATTGCATTTTTAACAAATTCATTCCTGGTTGAGGCTACACTGTTGACTCATATGTGCATTAAAGTTTGACCAGTATTGGGCTGGGAAACCCTGTATTCCTCTGGATCAGAAAATACTCATTTGGGATCCTTTTGATTCACAGATCCACCTCATCTATAAACTCCCTGCAATTAAAAACAAAATCGAATCTGTGCGAGGGTGTATGTGTTTGCAATCATAAGCTCACTTTTTGATGAAAGCGTTTATAATTTCTCAGCTT
Source organism: Tonatia bakeri (assembly GCA_004024845.1). NCBI lineage: Eukaryota > Metazoa > Chordata > Mammalia > Chiroptera > Phyllostomidae > Tonatia > Tonatia bakeri. The sequence goes on from PVIA01000038.1 coordinate 795,832, forward strand.
TTGAAAATATTACATGCTTTATAAATAATTACTTTTTTAGATGGCAAACACTACTCCTATTCTGGGTCAGAAGTCCAGGTTTAGAAATGCTATCATAAAATTGTATTTGAATTTAACTTTTTCAGCTTTTGTTGAGTACAGGTACAATGAAATCATGTTTGCATCTTCTGCAAATGGCTATTCAATTTGTCAAAGTGTGGTTTAATGTCATTTATTAGTGTTTGGGGCTAAACATTCTAAACAATCTGAAAAACATTCCTGATTAAATATACTTCTTTTTGTCAGTGTGTGCACTCTTCTTAATGAGTGCTATATAATTCACTGTCTCAACCCTGCCCCTCTTTAATTTTTTTTTTAATATTTCAAGTTGGGAGAAAACTCAGAACTAAATATGGCACTTATGTATTAAATTTCAAAATTCCTGGGACAGATCTGTGAAGTTAATGAATGCTGCACAGAGGAAGTAACAATTGAATTGTGCTTGAAGAATAGGAAGGGTCCTCGGGGATGGGAAAGTAAAAGGAGTTTGTAACCCAGAGGACCAAGAGCCAAACTACAAACATATGAGGGTTGAGTTCTCTACACCTTTCTTTCTACTCTTTGACCAACATCAAGTATAGTGCTTAGTAAAAATCTTTTGCCAGCAGACAGATCAACTTACTAAATGCCAACTATGTGGTAATGTGAAATTCTAATTGAGAAAAGAGCTGAAGTCTTAAGTCATTCTGTCTGGGTTCCAATTTCAGCTCTATCCCTGAAAGCTGCATGGCCTTTGGTAAATTTCTTATCCTTCCAGTGCCTAGATGGTTTTCAAATATAAAAATATGGATGAAATGGCATGTAACCCATAGGACTGTTATGAGGGTTACTTTAGATAATGTATAAAGTCATTAAAATAATGCCTAGCATATAGTAAGCACTCGATAAATAGTGACTATTACTATGTCCCCAATGCTTTTCTAAACACCAGTCTAGCCCTAGTGTGCTTTTAACCATGTCCGGAGAAAATGGACATTAAATAATTAATTGTACAATTAGTTAAAGTTGGGGCATATGTTATGCATGGAGAAGTACAAGGTGCCTTTTAGAGGACCTGAGCAGGGTCAAGAAGGCTTCCCTGCGGAAGGGAGTTTAGATGAAGGCGAACAGGGAAACGGGGAGTTTCAGGTCCAGTGGGGTACCGAATCCAGGTCCAGCAATGGATTTGTCCCAGCAAATGCGGGTGATGAGATAGACAGGACCTCAGTCGTGCAGTGCCTCCTGGAGGGTTTAGGCCTTCAGTCTAAGAATCTTGAGGTATCTGGAAAGGCTTGTACCCAAGGGTATGAGATGAGTTGGTTTTAATTTTTAATGTATCCCTTCAGCAGGCATGTGGAGGTTGAAATGAAATAAGAGTGTTGAGAGAGCAGCTCGAAAGCATTCTAGTAGGATGTGAAAGAAGTAATCATAACTTTGGGTAAGATGTTGGCAGCAAAGATAAGGAGAAGTAGATGAATTGGAGAAATATTTTGGTAAAGTTAGGAAGGCTTGTTGGTTGATGGACTTCTGATTGAATCGTATTGTGCTCTTCCCTTTTTGATTCTCTCAAGATAACAAGAGAACTTCAAAAGTGACTTGACTTTTAGATTTTTCCTTCAATCTATAGACACAGTCCCATCCACGCTTACAGGCTTTCTTTTGCTTTGTACATGACCCTACAGATCCTGCCATGGTCCATTCACAATTCATACTGTTATACTTTCCCCTTGCAGACAACTCCCATTTATTACAGAAGAAAATTCACTTATGGTCATAAGACAAAGGTTCTATTCTTCTCTGTTGACAGTTTTAAAAAGCTTTTGGTTTGCTGAGGTGTTTGGGTGGGGCAGGATAAATTCTTCCTTTTGATTTCCTTAGTCAGAAGGAATACAATTTGCACTATATTTCAATGGCTGTGATATACAAACTTCCTGGTACCCTGGCACCCCCACCCCCACTGTCCCCAAACTCCTTGAACTTAAGCAGGTCCTGATGGAGAATAACTAACACCATGAGTATAAAATCTTTGCTGTTGTTTTTCTATGGGGATGCAAGCAATGAAGAACCCAGGTATCCAGAATCCTTAGTTTCTTGCTTTCTACAAAGATTTTGGCATAGTTTATCTTAATCCAGGCCTTCCTTTTCTTTATCTCTCTCTGGAGGAAATGGCATGATAATAATTTCCCCCTTAAAGAAAAAGACTATAGTTTTAGTTACTAGAGGGACTCAAATTTATCAAGTATGTTATAATATTAATAGCAACAAAATGGTAATTATAAATGATTGTTAGAGCCCTGGCTAGGTAGTTCAGTCTGTTAGAGAGTCATCCTGATGTGCCAAGGTTGCAGGTTTCATCCCTGGACAGGGCACATACAAGAATCAACCAATGCATGCAGAAATAAGTGGAATGACAAATCAATGTTTTCCTTTTATTCATCTCACTCCTTTTCTCTCTCTAAAATCATTGAAATTAAAAAATATATTTAAAAATGATTTTTTAAGAGGCTACCATCTATGGACCACCTACTAGGTGTCTGAAACCACCTTCTGAGTATTCCCAGTTCCCTAAGAAATGGAGGCAATGTATTTTTTGTGTGACTCTGATTTTAAAGCAGCACCCACCCCTTGCCTTCCTTTACAGTGTTCTTCTGGCTCTGCTCCACTCTACCCACCAGATTCCAGTGCCTCTTGTGTATCTACCTGGCACTGTCTGTCCTTGTATACTGCCTCCTCTTTTTCTCCTCCAGACCACTCTCTTCTTCCCTTTATCCCATTTCCTCAGGAAATCGGATGAAGGAATCCAGGAATAGGTGTGAACATAATGAAGGAAGCCAGGATGTGCCTCCAACAAGCCCAGTCCAGCATGTTGGGAAGTGCGGGGGCAACAGCGTTTTCGGACCCTGCTAGATGAGGCTGTGGGCAGCACCAGCTGGTCAGTGTGCAGGGTTGCTTGTGGCCGACATTGTTTACGTTTCCTGTGTAAATAAGGTGTGAGGTTTAGTCTCCTGGCCCAGTCCCAGCCCATGTTTGCACCTCTCTGAAGTCTGAGCTGAGTTCTGCTGTCTCTCCAGCATCACTTAATTGTTTGTAATTATCCATCCACTGAAGCTGAACCATCCTTCACCCAGGTCACAGTACAGAGCATGGCTCATCAGTTTTACGAGCAACCTTGTGCATCCCACCCGTGTGTGCAGCCACCTTTCCTGACCACGAGCAGTCAATCCATCAGCAGATAGCCTTGCCCCTTACAGGGTCTGGATGCTCCGAGCATGGACAGACTGTTCTTGGTATCAGTGTGTTGACTACCATCGTGCCAGGAAGCTGGGCAATGGGCTGGAGATTTCAATTTCAAATATCAAGACTGCATGTGAATTGAACTTTGAAATGGTCTCTCTCTCTCTTAAATCTGTGAATATCATCAAACTTGACAAAACTAAAGGGATTTGGAATTTCCTTAGCTCTGTTCTTCCTCTACTACAGCGATCTCCAACCTTTTGGGCACCAGGGACTGTTTTCCTGGAAATCGATTTTTCCACTGGTGGGAGTGGGGATAGGGTGGGGTGGGGGTGGTTTTAGAATGATCCACGTGCATTATATTCGAGCATACACCCTGCTGTGAGGCCCAGTTCCTGATAGGCCTGGACCAGTATTGGCCCATGGCCTGGAGGTTGGGGACCCCTGCTCTGCTACATAGTGAATTCTTATTCTGATTCTTGACTGAGATCCCAGGCATTGGGCCTGAGTCCTCATTTAAACTCTAAATATTATACTTGACCAAATGAAAAGCCCTATATTTGTGGGCAGGTTGCATAGTGAGAGTCCTTATTTAAAAGTGGATTTGGCAGAGCCGTGGCTGGGTGGCTCAATTGGTTGGAGTGTTGTCCCATACACCAAAAGGTTGTGGGTTCGATCCCTGGTCAGGGCACATAGCTAGGTTGCAGGTTTGATTCCAGTCGGGACATACATAGGATTGATGTTTCTCTCTCACATCCATGTCTTCCTCTCTCTCTCATTCCCCTCTCCCATTTCACCTCTTCTCTCTCTCTCTCTCTAACTGAACAAAAACATATACTTGGGTGTGAATTTAAAAAAGGAAGTGGATTTGGCAGTAACCTGTAAAATGCAAAATATATTCCTTAGTGGCCCTGTTCAGCATCTGAGATATATCAGTTAATGAATTCAATGATTCCTCAGTCTTCAAGAGTAAAGCTTGGAAAAGAGAGGTAGAGGGTCACAGGCTTAATTCTTTGAAGTTCGACTTTTCTCCCCTGGATATAACCACGAGGGCATCCAGGGATATGCAGCTGTATATCTAGGAAGAAGGCTAGGTGAAGACACAGTGGATAGGTGTATCTCACACTGATAAATTGATTGTATTAGCTGGTTGGCTCAAGAAGGCCCAGTAAGAATAGTGCCTCACAAAGAAGAGTACAATATCAAACATGTTAGGCAAGATGGCTTTTGGGGGCCTCTGAATGAATACTTTTTTATTCTTTTAATCTACTGTTTACTTAAGTATTCTATTTGCAAGTGAGACTGTTTTCCATTTAGTAGTGATGAAAAGTCTCCATTAAAAATGCATGCATTTAAATTAAAAAAAAAACAGGAAAAGAAAAATGGTGTGAGTCAAATGGTGTGCATCAGTGATAACTGGAAATGTCCAAAAGTCTTGAAGGGTGGTACATAAATGATCGAATTTTGGGAAATAGTGGGATAGGTGATGGGGCGCTTTGAATGAAGCGGAAGCCCTGGAGAGCTGTAGGTGGTAGGCACCCAGTGGAGGCTGTGGGGTAGAATGGAAACTATCAGAATGGTATCCATACCTGTCAGCAAAGGGTGTGTAAGGAGACTGATGTCTGCAAACACGGCCCCCTCTTGTGGAGCAGCATCGGTTTCAGAGAGAGGAGAGCAGCCTGGTGTGATGAGAGAACTACCCCCAGCATGGTAAGAGACCCTGCTCCACAGAGAATATGTCTCCTCCAGCCCTGACAGTGTAGGGCCCCGGGATTTTTCCAGCTGGCTGTTTCCCCAACCTTACCCCCACCCCTAAGCTCCCCCTTCCATTTGCCACCAGAGGTAGAGATTCCTCAAGGCCTGAGTACTTCAGACAAGAGGATTTAGACATGAAAATTATTCTTTGCTCTACAGCTAATGTCCTGTGAGGCTTATTGTAACTTGCCCTCTTTGTCCTTCCAAATGTCACTGAAAGAGGGAGGGCAGTTGGCAGAAGCCCCTCAGAGCTATGGTTCCCTTAACTGCACATGGAGTGTCCTCTGTCTCTATGTCCTCATACATCTGTGGGAGTGAGTGTGTGAGGGTGTCAGTAGGGCTGTGGGTGTGGGTTTGTGTAAAGGGTGAAAAGGAGTCTTTGCTGAAATAAAGAAAGGAATGCAACAGGGATCAGTTCGCCAGCCAACCAGAGGGAGGGAGTGGGGGAAGGGAAGGCTGCAGCCAGCAGAGGACTCCCTTCCAAATCAGTAAATGCAAACTGCAGCAGGAGGCTGACCTTTTACTGTAACTGATGTCAGCTGTAAGTTGTAACCTCATGCCATTAATTATAACCCAGCATACCTGGGGCGGGCTCTCCTGTTGGCCTTGGTCTTTCTCTTCCTCCCTCCTCACCACTTCCCTCCTCATTCCCACCCCACTGAAAGGCTCAAGTTGCAGGCTGAGCAAGGAGATGAAATGCTTTTTTCAAATAATGGGCCTTATAAAGCCAGAGTCCGTTCTATGCATTTGAATTTTTTGCGAAAGGGGTTTTCTTATGTTAGAGCCTGAGATGGTCTGAGAAGTCCCTCTCTCAACTAACTTTCTTTTCCTT